>JABMCL010002637.1:367500-395000 GCA_018857735.1 Alviniconcha marisindica | reverse complement strand
GAAAAGCGCCGGCGCGGGCCGCTACGGGACATTGATTTCTTTATTTGGCCCCGCGCTGTTAATTCGCCATCTCTTGTCGGGTTTACGGCCTCTCCGTATGTGTGAACAAAGTTTCTCCTTTTCCCTTCCAGCCCCCAGTCCCCCACCCCATCTCCTCCCTCTGCCCCACTTCCACACCCTCTCCAATTCCCCCTCTCTCCCCCCCCCTTCCACCCCCTCCCCCCCCCCCCATCCCCACCCCACCCCTCGCTCCTCCTCAGTTTTACTTCGGGTTTCATTTCGATCTTTTTTACCCATCAATATGGTCATATTCTTAAATCGGATCAAATTTTGTTAAAAGAGAGAGAGAGAGAGAGAGAGAGAGAGAGAGAAGAGGAGGAGAGAGAGAGAGAGAGAGAGAGAGAGAGACAGACAGACAGACAGACAGACAGACAGACAGACAGACAGACAGACAGACAGACAGACAGAGACAGAGAGACAGGGAGAGACAGAGAGAGATAGAGAGAGATAGAGAGAGAGACAGACAGACAGAGACACAGAGACAGAGACACAGAGACAGAGAGAGACAGAGAGAGAGAGACAGAGAGACACAGAGAGACAGAGACACAGAGAGACAGAGAGTCAGTGATGCTTTATATGTTTGAGGTTCACTTATTTGAAACTGTGTGTTGTTGTATGCTGACAGCTGACTTATAACCATATCAGCACCCCCTTCCCCTCTTCCCCCCCCCCCCCCCCCCCCCCCCCCCCCCCCCCCCCCCCCCCCCCCCATCCCACTTCTTCACTGCACTTCCCCCCTTTCACGAGACACAGACAGGCTGCATGAGTTCGTGATGAAGCCTTCATTTTTGCTTTGTCCTGTGCGCCTTTCTTGATTTGGACATTGCGATAGGGACGGACGCCTTGGGCCTGCGTGAACAATAATTAGGCTGCAACAACAGGAATGGCCTGGAACAGAAAACGACTTTTAACGGCAAGTTGGCAGCCTTGACGGTTATAATTATCAAGGCGAAGCTGTAACAACAGAGACGGCAGAGGTCAGGAGTTGTGTGCCTGAAAGTCGAGGTGGCAGTCCTGGGTTCTCCGTCCCTAAAAGTGCTTATATGGTTTCTGTGGACATAAAGCAGCATTGAACTTGATGGTCAGTTTATCAGAGCTCAGGAGCTGTGTGTGAAAGCCGAGGCGGCAGTCATGGGCTCCCCGTCGCTAATAGTGCTTATATGGTTTCTGTGGACGTAAATCAACGTTGAACTTAATGGTCAGTTAATCAGAGCTCAGGAGCTGTGTGAAAGTCGAGGTGGCCGTCCTGGGCTCCCCAGTCCCTAATAGTCCTTATGGTCTGTGTGGACGTTCAGCAACACTGAACTTGAACAGCAGAGACCCCAAGTCCTACCAAAAAGAGGAGAAAGTCTAAAGCACTGAGCATGAAAAAATTATTTTTTTCCTTCTTAAAAAAGGGGTGTGGGTGGGGGAGTAGGGGGTGGGGTGGGGTGGGGATCTGTCTAGTTCCGACGCAAGAGTGGGCGGAGGGTTGAAAGGGGAGGGGGGCTTTGCTTCTTATACCTCCTCTCCTTTCTTCTTCTTCATCTTTTTCTTTCTTCGTTTACATCTCCTCAGTGAGTTCGAGATGGTTTTCCGGGCTATTTCTCCCGTTACTTAGTTATTGCCTAGAGTTGCAGTTTCACTGAGTCGTGAATCTAGCTAGGCCTACAAGAGAAGGTCGCGCTCAGTTTAGCTATAGCCTAGCTGTAAGCTCCATGGACAAGCCAGACCAGTGCATGACATGTGATGGGTGCAAAACCTGTGGTGAGTGAAGCGTCCCAGGAACTGTCCCGGCAGATCTCGATCGGCTCACGCCGGGCTGGGGGATAGGACGAATCATGCAACATTTCGCTCTGTTACTGCCTAGCACAGCATGGCGACACCCAATCCCACCCCACCCCTACCCCCCGTCTCTGTGGGTGTCTGTCTCTCTGTCTGTCTCCCCTCTCTTTCTCTCAATATCACACAGACACACACACACACACACACACACACACACACACACACACACACACACACACACACACACACACACACACACACACACACACATCACTACCACCACCATCACCATAAACAGCACATATTAATATCACACACACACACACACACACACACACACACACACACACACACACACACACACACACAGGCACGCGCGCGCGCGCACGCACGCACGCACGCACGCACGCACGCACGCACACACATCACACTAATCACACACATGTCATCCTGACTACAACCACACATGCACGCACGCGCGCACACACCTCGTTCGACATTCCCTCCGAACCCCACCCCTCCCTGCTTCCTAATCCCTGTGTCGGCTGACAGAACCAAATTTGTCTTTCTAAGCGTCGCCGTTGCGGCCTAAATGCGCGATGTGAGCTGATTGAGACGTGTGGGCCTCAGGCAGCGGTTATCACTGAATCAACTGCAGTTACCGCTGAAAAACTGAAGCAGTCATCGGTGAACAGACTTCAGCAGTTATCACTGAACAAACTGCAGCAGTTATCATTGAACAAACTGCAGCAGCTACCACGGACCAGAGTGCAGATATATCACCAAACCAACTGGAGCAATTATCACTGAACAAACTGCGGCAGTCATCAAAGAACATAGTGCGGCAGTTATCATTGAAGGCACTGCAGCAATTGTCACTGAACAAACTGCAGCAGTTATCACTGAAAAAGCTGCAGCAGTTATCACTGTACAAACTGCAGTTCTCATTGAACAAACTGCAGCAGTTACCATGGAACAACTGAAGCAGTTATTACAAAACAGACCGCGGCAGCTATCATCGAAGACATTGCAGCAGTTATTACTGAACAAATTGCAACAGTTGCCGCTGAAAACTGAAGCAGTTATCAGTGAAATCACTCCAGCAGTTATTAGTGAACAAACTGCAGCAGTTTGTGTGTGTGTGTGTGAGTGTGTGTGTGTGTGTGTGTGTGTGTGTGTGTGTGTGTGTGTGTGTGTGTGTGTGTGTGTGTGTGTGTGTGTGTGTGTGTGTGTGTGTGTGTGTGTGTGTGTGTGTGTCTGTGTGTAATTATAATTTGGGTGGGTGGATGCAAACATCCCAGTGCTGATGTATCTATACTAAGTTATACTTGCCCTTTTTTCATGTGCCTTCATCATTTCTTTCTGGCGTTACATAGAAGTTATTATTATTATTAAGATTGAAAAAGAAAAGTCAACTGAAATTTGACACTGTAACCCAGTCGCACGATGAAGATATTACAGACCACTACGCCCCTGGTTACAGCGGCAGCATCTCCACAGCGGACTATCTGAGGGAAGAGCACCATGCAGTCTGTGGTCGGGATGGGATGGGATGGGATGGGACGGTGAGCGCAGGACTTGAAACACACGGGCAGCTTAATCAATGACTCAGTCCTCGCGGAGCTGAACGAGAGACTCCTGAAATACCCTTAACCCCTCTCGCGTCGATTTTTGTCCTTTCTCTTTTATTCTATGCTGGTTTCGGGAGCGGGAGAGGAGGGAGGTATGTCAGTGGTGGTGTTCAGGATAGACTGTGTGTGTGTGTGTGTGTGTGTGTGTGTGTGTGTGTGTGTGTGTGTGTGTGTGTGTGTGTGTGTGTGTGTGTGTGTGTGTGGTGGTGTGTGTGTGTGTGTGTGGTGTGTGTGTGTGTGTGTGTGTGTGTGTGTGTGTGTGTGTGTGTGTGTGTGTGTGTGTGTGTGTGTGATATTAAGCGATAATGCGGGTGGCTTGGCGTAAATCTTTCAGTTCTGATTGTCCTTTCTACTGTTACGATTTCGGTGTTGTTCTTGTGTGTGTATGTCTGTGAGAGAGAGAGAGAGAGAGAGAGAGAGAGAGAGAGAGAGAGAGAGAGAGAGAGAGAGAGAGAGAGAGAGAGAGAGAGAGAGAGAGTCGTTTTGAAGCCGAAATAAGTTTCTTCCTTTCGTGTGTCAATATTATCAATAGCCGAATGCACACACATTTCATGCATTATAATTCACACTACCTCTGAATCAGTGCATCTCTGGATGTCGGAGGGGGGAATTAGCAGACTGGCAGACAGACAGACAGAAGGTTAGTTCCAGGATTTTAACGTCCCATCATCCGCACATGGTCGCCTCGGGACGAACACAAAGAGAGAGAGAGAGAGAGAGAGAGAGAGAGAGAGAGAGAGAGAGAGAGAGAGAGAGAGAGAGAGAGAGAGAGAGAGAGAGAGAGAGAGAGAGAGAGAGAGAGAGAGAGAGAGAGAGAGAGAGGGGTACTTCAAGTCCCATTCTGAGAGCTGTCCGGCTGGAAACCCATGCAGACTAAGGTGCGATGTACGGAGCACCAGCGGGAACGCAAATGCTGATTTAATTGACAAGCGAGCCACGTCCCGAGCCCAAACCCTATTACCGCCACCACTCTCCGCGGTCCCGCCTGCAGGAAAGAGTTCGATGTTTGGGAGGACAAGGAATGACAGGGGGGATAATGCAGGGGTAGAGTCACTTCTCCACACACCAGAAATCGATGCCAGGACGTCCCAGGCCTGTTCCTGATAAAACGAAAGGGAGGAACAGAAAGGGAACAGGGGAAGGGGTAAAGGAGGGGGGTGGGGGGGGGCAGTGTGAGGGGGGTCAAGAAAGATCTGTTAGGTTTGGTGGTGAAGAAGGAGAAGGAGAAGCAGAAGAGAACCTGCTGAAGTAGCTAGGTCAGCGTGGGCGGTCGGTCGTGATAACAGGCAATTGGAACACCATTATCCCACATGGTCGATCACAGGCTCTTGGAGCGCCGTCAGCCATCGTGCCCGATCGCAGTCAGCCTCCAGACATCAGCATCCCATCCCATGCGGTTGGCTGATCGCAGACTCTTGCTTAGTTAGTTGATTAGTTAGTTGCTGGATAGTCCCAAGTCCCGTCGATAGCGGTGATCGTGATTAACAGTGCAAAACACGATTCATCAAACCACGAGTGAAAGCCTGATTCACACCGTTCACCTCACATACTTTCTTCTTCCTCTTCTTCTTCTTCTTCTTCTTCTTCTTCTTCTCGCCCTTATATAACCGCACTGGTTGACTGGTAGTAAAACACCAAGTCACTTACTTTTGTTTTCTCTTCTTCTACTTCTTCTTCTTCTTCTTCTTCTTCTTCTTCATGTGAAGATTGTGTATAAACATAGATGAAAGAACTGAAAAGGCTGACATCAAAAAGACCAAATTCTTGGCAGCAGGCAAAGCTATATAGTCCCGATTGCTCAAGGCTTTACGAAAATAAATTTAATCACTGACGTACAGCTCTGGGTTTTCAGCAAAAGAGATTTTAATTTCAGCCTCGGCAGTATCCCGGCCGCAGGATCTGACTTCTGGGACATCATCATCCCCACATGGTTGGTTACATGCCCGTTGAACGTCGTTATCCCCACACGAACGTTGGACCACGTTGGTAAGATGAATGCTGTTGAGGAGATCGAAGAATTAGTACTTGGATTTTAACTGGATTTTTGTGCCTGGGATTTAACGTCTACATAAAAATCGCACATGTTTACCCCAGGACACGGAGGTCAGAAAAAAAACACGTGGCTGTAGAAAGGAACTTTCTGAGATCAGCAACTAAGACACTACTGTGAAATAAATAAATGTATTCAGTTTTATGTTGTGTAAATGTGCAGGATACGAGCATATTTATCAATGGAGCTAAAGAGGTCCTTATTGCAGGATGGAATGCCTATTTTTAAAGTAATACCATTTCTTTTCTGAAAGTTTTTATGATTGCAACAAACACACACAGCCGGCAAACATACCCAGACCCAGACACCCCCCCTCACACACACACACACACACACACACACACACACACACACACACACACACACACACACACACACACACACACACACACACACACACTGCAGAATAAACATGGAAGGCAACAATACAAAACATCATGCAGCTGCAGTACCTACATACACCTGGGTATAAACGTTTCGGTGGTTTGCATGATTGCGTATTATATTTCTGTTAGCTCCTGTTTACTGAATTGCATACCACACTATTGTTAGTTTCTGTGTCTGTTTGAATGGTTAAGTCCTGTTTGTTGAATGGCATACTATATAACTTTTAGTTCTGGTTTGTTGAATTGCATACTCTATAACTGTTATTTCCTGTTTGTTGAATTTCATACTATAAAAAAATATTTATAACTGCTACTTCCTGTTTGTTAAATTCTACATTATATAAGTGTTATTTCATGTTTGTTAAATTGAATACTGTATAGCCTAATTGGTATGTCCTGTTTAATTGCAATAATAGTAGTAATTGATCTTTCCTGTTTGTTGAATTGGATATGAACTAACTGGGATTTTTGTTTGTTTGTACAGTGCAGTGAGTTTAACTCGACTGGTCAGAACGGAATAGCTGGATAACAATCATCTATATTATAAGTAATGCTGTACATTCTACCCTCTTTTTTTTTGTAAACGCACTGTGTGCACTAGCACGATCTGGAGACAAAACGCGGTAAAATCAAGAAGGTCGGAAATTCATGGACCGTTTTAAAAGTTATTTTGGGTCACAAATATCATCACAATCATTAAATGAGGTCCATATCTACCGATTACAGCCAAAATCCGCAACAACAGGTGAGTTTTTTTCATATAATTTTGTCTTTGATTGTTTTGAGTCAGCGTCACGGATTGCAAATGGCGAACGAAGCCAACGATGTGATGCACTGTTGGTGGTGGTCTCATTAAAAAGCTACCGCAATTAAAAACCCACGAAAAAATGTACAGAAAAAAAATGCAATTTGAGAACGTTGAGTTGTGAATACGATTGCCTTGCCAGCATCGGCTCTAAGGAAGCGTTCACGTTGTTACTTGGAAACTAGGTCAAACGTCAAAGGGAAACATCCGCTGACTCGAAACAAAGACAAAAATACATGAAAAACTCACCTTTTGTTGAGGATTTTGGCTGTAATCGGTAGATATGGACCTCATTTAATGATTATGATGATATTTGTGACCCAAAATAACTTTTAAAACTGTCCAGGAATTTCCGACCGTCTCCTTGGATTTTACCCACAACTCTACTGGGCGGTTCAGCGAAGCTGGTTTGAAGAGTGAATGCCCTTTGTAATCTTTCGCGCAAGAAGTCGTCGATTTCTGAGTAGGCGTTGGTTCACGCTGTGTGTAACAATGGAAGTTGAACCTAGAACTGCGAAGCGGTAAAAATGCCACTACTGTTATATTTGCAAAAATTACAGGGGAAAGGTGATGGAGAATGGAAACAAAGTGTGTTTACATCGTTTTTGGGCTGACCAGAAGATTGCATGTTCGTGGGGGGAAAATGCGTTTTGGGGTATCCTATAGCACGAGCAACAATTTATTGCTTGTTGCCAGACACATTCTGACTACGGGCCTTCAAAAATGCCCTGAAAGTTGGCACTGTAAACTTCGCGAATTCACTGTCACCGCCTTCCATTGTGAAGAAAGTACGCACCGGAAGTAAAAACAGCCAAGGGACTTAAGCGATGCCGGGTAAAAGTCAAGGGAGTTAACAACCCCGCCTGAACCGCCCAATAGAAATGTCCACTATTATTTGTATTACTCTCTCGAGTAGTATGACCATTATTATTATAAGCCTTGATACAACCCTATGAGGCTAACTGGGCTAAAAACACCAACGAACTGTTATTATTATTATTATCATCATCATCATCATCATCATCATCTGTGGCGGAGAGACGACGGCACCAGCGTGATGTGGATGTCGATGATGAAGGAAAAAGAGAGAAAATAATTTTGGGGTGTCAATTAAGGTATCACACAAAAACATGGCGAATAATGTTATTTTTTCTCTTCGTGCATCAAACCCCTATTTTGTCAGCGTTGAGAAACGCCAAACCAAATCACCAATTCCACCAGCTTCGTTTGGCGAGAAAAGCAAGGCCGAGTCGGAAGGCCGGTTGGATCACTGGCAGAGTCTGTGGGAAAGGGAGGGAGGAGGGCATTAGAGAGATGGGGATGGGGTGAAGGTGGGAGGGGGGGTCGGAGAGAGAGAGAGAGAGAGAGAGAGAGAGAGAGAGAGAGAGAGAGAGAGAGAGAGAGAGAGGGCGGACAGAGAGAGAGAGAGGGGAAGAGAGAGAGAGAGAGAGAGAGAGAGAGAGAGAGAGAGAGAGAGAGAGAGAGAGAGAGAGCGGACAGAGAGAGACAGAGACAGAGACACAGAGAGACCGACAGACCGACAGACCGACAGACAGAGACAGAGACACACAGAGAGACAGAGACATAGAGAGAGAGAGAGGAGAGAGAGAGAGAGAGAGAGAGAGAGAGAGAGAGAGAGAGAGAGAGAGAGAGAGAGAGAGAGAGGAGAGAGAAAGGGGTAGGATGTGCACAGGTCGGAGAAGAGGAGGGGGGAGAAGAGGCCGATGGAATAATGCACAGGTCGCGTGTGCCTTGTCCTGACTGTCGCTCCGTGCCGGACATTGATTTGGCTGGACGTCCTATCCCCTTGCAATTATTCCCCTTTTGCTTCCTGTTTTTTACCAACTTGTCTTCTGCACCCTGAAGCCAGTTGCCAACGACATGCACGGCTTCTACAACTTACACCGTGTTTTGTGCGCACGTCAGAATGAACGCTCGTAGCGCCAACACTATCTTTTGAGCAGTTCACTTCAGTTCAGTTCAGTTCAAGATGGTATTTATGCGCTCGGAAAAAGCCAATATGCGCTCCACCCCGTCTCTCGGAAGTCTTCCCAACGTTGCCTTTGAAACGGTTCCAATGTTCGTCTGATTGACGATGGCTCTTTCTTTTGAGTATCATCGTGCGAGTACATAGCATTACTTTTAAGATGCATGAGTGTCTTAGTATAATTATGCGCGTGTATGTGGTTCTGCGTATACATATATAAACGTGTGCTTGCTTTTGCGAATGCAAATAAATGAAAAATCTTCAGGTCTGTTGTTGCTTTGGTGTAACTTGTGTGTTGTGAACTTGATAATTGTAAGAACAGTATAACATCACTTATGACAAAATATTTAGAATAAAATATATTTTAAAAAAGGGAAGAAGAAGAAGTATTATTGTTCAACTATTTATACATCCTTTGCGGTAATTGGTTTTGAGTTTTATTTCTAACGTAAAAAGAATAAATATATAATTTAAAAAAAAAAATGAAAAAGAAACTCGACTGGGTGTAAAAATACTTAGTATTAAATTTGTTCCTGGCGTTTGAATAAAAGTAGATATAAAAAAAATAGTCAAAATTACTTCAACAAACTCAATTCAGCCAAATCAGATTTCTCACTGGTATTGCTTTCAGATAACTTTAACTGTTGAATGGGAAATGAAATCTCTGTCGGCTTGAGCGTTCAGAAAAAGTACGGAATTACAAACCGAGAATAAAACGAAGAATGCATACAAATCACACGTGCATAACTAAAAAGAAACAAACAGAAAACGAATAGCAAACAGCAACAAGAGAGAGAGAGAGAATGTTATTAAGCCCCATATAAGCTGACATATATTATTATCCAGGTACATTTTCTCTGAATGAAAGATAAAGAACGAAAGTTAAATAGACCCCTTCCAAACGTACACGGAGGAGACAACATACACAACGCCACAAATCCAGAAGAGGAACGGTGGAGACAAAAAATAATGGCTAACAATTATCACGGTTGAGACAACAAATAAGGACAACAAATTATTGCGATGGAGACAAACACGCTACAAACCTCAGCACAGACGCGGAGGAAGCGTAACGGTAAAGGCCCCAGATCAGGAATGAGTGGAAACATAAGGTGGCAAAGGGGCGGGGGGTATACACAGCGTGATAAACCCAGAACAGAGACTGGGAACGTAAAGGTTAGAAGCCCCCAGAGCAAACACGAGTGAAGACATAAAGTGGCAAAGCAAGAAAAAGACACAGGGGGAGAGATACACAAAGTAACAAAGCCCAGAACAGACACAGCTGAGCCCACCCACCCCAGCACCCCCACCCCCCATAAAGGTAGAAGTGAAAACCCCAGAACAGACACGGTGGAAACGTGAAGGTTAGAAGGCCCCAGAGCAGACACGAGTGGAGACATAAAGTGGCAAACCCAGAAAAAGACACATGGGGGAGAGATACACAACGTGACAAAGCCCAGAACAGACACAGCTGCGCCCCCCCCCCCCCCACCTTCCCCACCTTCCCCTGCCCCCCCCCCCCCCCCCCCACCACACATACACCCCAACACCACTTGAGAAGAAGAAGAAGCAGAAGAAGAAGAAGAAGAAGAAGATAAGTGAAGACCCCAGAACTGACACGGTGGAGATATCAAGGTGAATTAGACTCAGAGAGAGAGAGAGAGAGAGAGACAGACAGACAGACAGACAGACAGACAGACAGACAGACAGAGACAGAGAAAGAGCGACAGACAGACAGACAGACAGACAGACAGAGACAGAGAGACAGAGAGAGAGAGAGAAGAGAGAGAGACAGAGAGAGAGACAGAGAGAGACAGACAGAGACAGACAGAGAGAGAGACAGACAGACAGAGACAGAGACAGACAGAGACACACACAGAGACAGAGCCCCCCCGGACGGCCAGCACAGCGACACAGCGACCGGGACTCGCAAGGAAGCAAAGTTCCGAGGCGCGATCTTCAAGAGCCTGCTATTGATTGGTGTTGACAGGTCTGCTGCTTTTGGGGCCCGTCCACCGCAGTCTCTGAGGACCCAGGCCGAGACGTGCAGGGTGCTTCACGCCCAGGCAGCGACGTATCCAGTTAACTAGCTCCAGTTCCGTCCGCTGGGCTGCGCTGGGTAGGTAGCCTACAGGGAAATTCTATGTACCGAGAGGCATACATTTCTTGAAAAAAATAAAACAAAGCAAAAAACTGCCATACTGTACGCCATATGCTGTGATATATGGAAAGGGGGGCGGAGTGGGGGCGGGGAGGGGTGAGGGGCATTTTTTACGCTTGCCAAAATGCATGGAATGTGTTCGTCGCTGCGGTTTGCTTTCAACGACTGAGCGTTTGTGGGACGTTCTGGGTCGTGTGGCGCATCAACAACGCCGCGCCCTAGTGAGGTCCCCGGCCAAAACAACTGCAGCAGATTCATCGCTGTGCTGCAGCAGGCCTGGCATTACACTGTCCTGATGGTAACGATGCAGCGTCCAGGGAGGGTTAGTACTGTGGTTGACGCAGTCAATCAAAACACATAATTTTCTTTTATCAGCGGCAGTTTGAAGATTCTCTTCAGTCCTGCTCCACCCTCAACTCTCCCGTGTCCCCCATTACCCCTCCCCCCTCTTGCTCGCCCCCCCCTCCCCCCCCCCCCTCCGCCCCCCCCCCCCCCCGCGTACCACGGTATACCACCAGACCCCATCCACCTTCTTCATGTTCTCTTCAGCTGTACGTTCAGAAATAAATCAGTATTTGGCGTAAAGCGGCCCATGGGCGACTTTCAGCAACACCTGATATATATTTTATTCATAATCAAACCCGCGAAAGAGCTCGCAGTGTCCAGGGTACGGCAAGAGGTCGTCGCCAAAGCCGATTAGGTCTATTTTACGATCAGTTGTTGTCGGTTTATGAGCACACATATTGTGTTCCACGTGCTACTACAAAGCGTGTGTTGTTGCAGGATCTGTGGCTGTACAACGGCTGGCGTGGAACAAAAGGTTAGAATGAGGTTAGTTAGTTTTTTTACGTTCCATCAACCTCGGGTCACGGGGTCACATCAGGACGACAGAAAGAAGTAAACACCAGCAGATTTCATAAATTGATTAAACGGATCGGGTATTTCTGAGCCAGTTTCGATTTGGAGCCACAACAACAAAAATAAAACACACACACACACACACACACACACACACACACACACACACACACACACACACACACACACACACACACACACACACACACACACACACACACACACACACACACACACACACACACACACACACACACACACACACACACACACACACACACACACACACACACACACACACACACACACACACACACACAACCGAAGAATGTATTTTCGGTAAAATGCTGCTTGACTGCTGTTGCCTTCTTTGAAGAGGGGTGAAGGAAAATGAAGTTTGAATAATCCGAGTAGGCATAAACTGGAAAGGCAAAATTCCTGACAGTAGCTGAAGCATGCAAAAGCTATGTCCTGGCCTACCTCACACATCATAACTGGGATATTTTGATAGCTCATGGTCCTCAGCACAAGATGTGTGTATGTTGCGTGCGTGCGTGCGTGCGTGCGTGCGTGCGTGCGTGCGTGTGTGTGTGTGTGTGTATGCGTGCGCAAGGAGGTTGTGGGATGGTGGGGTGGGGGGGGGGGGGGGCGGAATGGGTAGTGGTGGTGGATGGAGAAGGATCGGGACTTAATTTCAGCATCCACTGCACCCCACAGTCCGCAGGGTTGGAAAATTAGTAATTGGATTTTAACGTTCTGCCAACCGCACAGGGCAAAACCACAACGAACCCACACACACACCACAGGGACACAGCTTAGCGGAGTCGAGAATTGCCCCGACCAACTACCTCACCCAAAGTGGATGCAACCGTATGGATCCTGCCAGCCTCCGAAGTCGATAGGTGACCTCCTCCCCCAACCCCTACCCCCTTGGGGGATGCCCCGCTGTCTCCGCCCCTCAAAATATAAAAAGGCTTCCCGCGCTCGGGGCGACTGTAATCTCATCATAGCCAAATATTAATGCCGCCCCCATCTGGGACAGGCGGCCATGTCAATGGCAAGTTAGAGTTGCGGACACGGGAGGTTTTCCTTTTTAGGATTTTTTTCTTCTTCTTTCTTCTGTCGGACCTCGTCTTGCGGAAAATGCAAGACCCCGGGTTGTGAATAATTGTCTGAGAAAGAGGCCTAGAGAAGAGAGGCTGCAAGACTGGAGATAAAAACCACGAAAGGAGCGATGAAGGGTTTGGGGAAAGGGATGGGGCCTGGGACAAGGTTTGAGATGATGTGAAATAGGGATTGGGATTGTGTTTGTTTTTTGTTTGTTTGTTTGTTTGTTTGTTTGTTGTTGTTGGACGAGGGAGGGGGAGAGGGGAGGGTTCTGGTACCTTCTTCGTTCGATTTATGTGTGTTTTGCTTTGCTTCTTCTTCTTCTTCTTCTTCTTCTTCTTCTTCTTCTTCTTCTTTAATATTTAGAATAATGATATAAGGGCCAGAAACACACACACACACACACACACACACACACACACACACACACACACACACACACACACACACACACACACACACACACACACAACAAACATAAACAAAACAAAAAACAGTCACAACATTTTAATGACTGAGGTCAGATGATCGTTTGACATCATTTATAGAACCATCTCTTCTAGCTCGCTGCACGGTACGTCCAGATACGTAGGCCGCATTAATCCCACGCCATGCAGAAACAATCAGACCACAGATTAACTAGTCCAATATTCGAAGTAGAAATCCTCCCTAGTATACACGACTGAAAGGGCCGTTTTGCGTGTGTTTACCGCATGAAAGTAAGCCCTGTATTAATTAATCTTAATGATTATCCACAACAGTCCAGTCAGCATCCAACAACCTGCAAAAGTGTGAAAAGGCGAGGATGGACGCCGTCCCAAACTAACTACAGGGAAGAAGCAAATTTACAGAGGGGACAAATTGCCGGTCCAGACCATCAATAACCTGGCGCGGCCCTCGTTCACACTCGACAAGAGGCCCGGGACAGCACACCACTCAACCACTGAATCAGAGAGACGTGGACTGAATCAGAGATGGGGGCAACACTACAGGACTACTGAATCACAGAGACCCGGAGTGAATCACTAAGAGAGATGGGGGCAATACTACAGAACCACTGAATCACAGAGACGTGGAGTGAATCAGAGAGATGGGGGCAACACTACAGTACCACTGAATCACAGAGACCTGGAGTGAATCAGTGAGAGATGGGGGCAATACTACAGAACTACTGAATCACAGGGACGTGGAGTAAAACAGAGTGATGGGGGAAACATTACGGTACCACTGAATCACAGAGACGTGAAATAAATCAGAGAGATGGGGGAAACATTACAGTACCACTGAATCACAGAGACGTGGAATGATTCAGAGAGACTGTGGCAGCACTACTGAATCACTGAATCACAGAGACATGGACTGAACCATGGTGAATCATAGAGATGGAGACAACATTACTCAGTGAACTACTGAATCAGAGAGACGTGGACTGAGTCAGAGAGACTGAGGCAACACTACCCAATGAACCACCGAATCAGAGAAAGGTGGACTGAATCAGAGAGTGGGGCAACTCTGCTGAACCACTGAATCAGAGAAAGGTGGACTGAATCAGAGAGTGGGGCAACTCTGCTGAACCACCGAATCAGAGAAAGGTGGACTGAATCAGAGAGTGGGGCAACTCTGCTGAACCACTGAATCAGAGAGTGGGGCAACTCTGCTGAACCACTGAATCAGAGAAAGGTGGACTGAATCAGAGAGTGGGGCAACTCTGCTGAACCACTGAATCAGAGAGACGTGGACTGAAGCAAAGGGCAACACTACTCGGTGAACCATTCAATCGGAAACACGTGGACATGTGGGTGTCAACGTTACTGAACCACTGAATCAAAGACGCGGTCCAGCACGCACAGATGGGTCCAGCGCGTCGGGGGGGGGGGGCAGGACTTCTGAACTCCCGGCTCAGAGTGAGGAGTACAACGTTACGTGTAACCACTGAGACAGACTAAACGAAAAGAGGAGTGAAGGGGGAGAGGATCGAGAAAGGGGGAAATGCGAGTGAGAAAGAGAAACAGAAGGGAGAGCAGGTGTAAGTAAGAGAAAGGGGAGGAGGAAGTGGGGACGAGAGAGAGAGAGAGAGAGAGAGAGAGAGAGAGAGAGAGAGAGAGACAGAGAGACAGAGAGACAGAGAGAGAGAGAGACAGAGAGAGAGAGACAGAGACAGAGAGAGAGACAGAGACAGAGAGAGAGACAGAGACAGAGAGAGACAGAGACAGAGAGACACAGAGACACAGAGACAGAGACAGACAGATAGACAGACAGACAGACAAAGACAGAGACAGAGAGAAAGACAGAGACAGCGACAGAGACAGAGACAGATTGACAGGCAGACAGGCAGACAGACGGACGGACAGACAGACAGACAAACCAAGAAAGGGGGACAGCCACACAGCCAGAGAGAGAGAAAAAAACAGAGACAGGGACACAGAGAGAGAGAGAGAGAGAGAGAGAGAGAGAGAGAGAGAGAGAGAGAGAGAGAGAGAGAGAGAGAGAGAGAGAGAGAGAGAGAGAGACAGACAGACAGACAGACAGACAGAGACAGAGACAGACAGAGACAGACTGAGACAGAGACAGACAGACAGACAGAGACACAGACAGACAGAGACAGACAGAGAAAGAGACAGAGACAGTCAGAGACAGAGACAGAGAGTCAGAGATACAGATAGACAGACAGGCATGCAGAGAGACAGACACATAAAGAGAGGGACAGACAAAGACCAAAAAAAAAGGGGGGAAAACAGAGAGGCGAGGGTGTCAGAGAAAGAGGATGGGGGCAGTCGCAGAGAGAAGTCATTACGAGTATATCGATGCATCTTCATTTCGGACGGGATATGGCTAACTCACCCTAGATTCGCGGGGTGGTTAAAGTCAATGGATTTGGTCATGCGCCAATCTCGAACTGTCTGGATTGTTACTTTCGAAAATGTCCCAAACTAGAATACATCGCCGCTTAGTTAAAACCCCACATTTGTTCTAACATACAGCACGGAAACACTGGATCCGGGTGTGGACCAAATCCCAACCGACAGAAGCATTGGGGAAGGAGGTCTTTCACCAAAGGAACCCTAGCTGTTACTGGCCTTTTTACGTGGGATGCTTGCATGCATAATTATGGGCAATTTACCGATCAGTGTCACACTGATAAAACGAACCAGGGCCCAGCCCTTGCTGTGATACATTTTGTTTGTGGAAAGTCTGAAGTGAAATAAGTGAGTTTCTCACCTTTGCTTTTAAGTAATTCCTAAAATAGGCGACTTATCACTAAGCCAAGCCGAACCAGAGAAACAGGCGAATCAGCATTCTCAGTCAAAGTCGTCCTACGCCCAGTGACAACAGACCATCAACCTAGCGTTCAGCCAGTCCTCATGTGTAATGTCTCGGATGAGATATTTAACTAATTTTGACTATTGACTCTTAAACTCGCAACACAGTGACAGCAGATGACTTAGCACTGAACCAAGCTTCTACTTGTTTTTCTAGTTGTCTATTGACAACAGGCGAATTAACTTTGACCCTAGCCGTCTACCTGGTGTGACTAGCTAGGTGACTTAAGTTAGCGTTGACCCACGCCGGCCTACAGGCAACTTATTACTCAGAATTGGCCCAAGCTAGCTAGAAACAACAAGCTACTCAGCATTGACCCTAGCTGGCCTAGAAACAACAGACCATTCAGCGTTGACCCAAGCTGGAATATAAACAGACGACTCAGAATTTACCCAAGCTGGCTAGAAACAACAGACGACTCAGCATTGACCCAAACTGGAATATAAATAACAGACGACTCAGCACTGACTCTAGCTGGAATATAAACAACAGACGACTCAGCATTGACCCAAACCATCCTAGAAACAACAAACGACTCAGCATTGACCAAAGACAGCTCAGACACAACAGACGACTCAATATTGACTCAAGCTGGCATAGAAACAACAGACGACTCAGCATTGACCCAAGCTGGCATAGAAACAAACGATTCAGCATTGATGCAAGCTGGGATAGAAACAACAAACGACTCAGCATTGACCCAAGCTGGCATAAAAGCATAAAACGACATAAAATACTGGCATAAAATACTCATCATTGACCCAAGCTGGGATAGAAACAACAAACGACTCAGCATTGACCCAAGCTGGCATAAAAGCAACAAAAGACTCATCATTGACCCAAGCTGGCATAGAAACAACAAACGACTCAGCATTGACCCAAGCTGGCATAAAAGCAACAAAAGACTCAGCACTGACCCAAGCTGGCATAGAAACAACAAACGACTCAGCAGTGACGCAAGCCGGCCTAGAAACAACAGGCGACCTAGCATTCACAATAGCCAGGATAGAAATAGCTGCTAGGCGACTTAGCACTGACCAAAGTTGGCGCTCTCTCAAACCCACTTTCAAACAACAGGGCAACTTAGCCCTGGTCCATTTTGGGACAACGGGAGATTTAGTAGTAACTGACCCAAACCAGCCGCTTCCCAGAGGCAGTGTCCTTGTTCTCTGGCTTTTTTCTTGAGAAACGCTCTTGCTTTCTATCTAATAATTATTTCTGATTTGGCTATCATCGTCGCATCATCATCGTCGTCGTCGTCGTCGTCGCCGCCGCCGTCGCTGCCGCGGCCGCCGTCGTCGTCGTCGTCGTCATCATCATCATCATCATCATCATCATCATCATCATCATCATCATCATCATCATTCTTTCATTCCTCTTCTTCGGTCTTGCAAAGGCATCTTCTTCGTTTCTACTTTAGAAAGACATCAGACCACAGTAACGTCCCGAACGCATGGGTCCTGGTGTGGATCAAACCACACCTCCATCAAAAGCATCGCCGCACGACACAGCACGGCACGGCAGCTACAGCTACCAGTAGTTATGCCTCCAGCACACGACACCCCTCTACCGGGACTTGACTCCCACTCAACTGTTCCAGGCGCCTTTGCCTGACGCGCTCATACGCTCACTAATTTGTGCTGTCCGCCCCGCGGAATATCGAGTGCCTTTGCGGCCTGAGGCCATCTGATTCAGCGGCCTGTTCCGAGGAGTGTGGCGTGGCGAGCGGGGAGCGAACGGGGGGCTCAGGGTCCCCGGTCCCTGGAGACGGGTGATAGTGTGCTGGAATAGAGATTGATGGTGCCGGGACGCGTCTACATTGCCACCTCGCGTGAAGCGGGACCAGGGTCCCGGGCTGTCGGAGCTGCAATCAGCAGGCCGAGTTTCACGTGCAGGAATCAAGAGGGCGAGTTTTTCCGTGATGGAATCAGGAGAGTGAACCTTTTCCCTCTTGCTGGAATCAGGGTGTGTAGGTGGGTGGGCGGGGAGAGAGAGAGAGAGAGAGGCAGAGACAGACAGACAGAGACAGACAGAGACAGAGACAGAAACAGAGACAGAGACACAGACACAGACACAGACACAGAGACACAGACACAGAGACACAGACAGAGACAGACAGATAGACAGACAGACGGACAGATAGACAGACAGACAGGCTATTTTGTTGTGCCGGAATCAAGAGGGCGAATTTTCCCGTGATGTTCAGGAGAGCGAACGTTTTCCCCTTGCTGGAGTCAGCAGGAGGGGGGGGGGGGGGGGGGGAGAGAGAGAGGGGAGGGGGGGGGGGGGGGGGGGCTGGAATCGGAATCGGATGGGCTATTTTGTCGTCCTGGAATCAAGGAGAAGAGCTTTCGTGGTGGCAATGGAAGGGAGACTTTCCCGGGCAGGAGTCGAGAGGGAGAATTTCCCGGCAGAAGGGAGAGATTCTCGCGCTGGCATCAGCAACAGGGAGAGTGTATTCTATGCTGTGGTAAAGAGGGAGAGTTTCCCCTGCTGAAATCATGAGGAAGAGTTCCACATGCTGGCATCAGCAAGGAGACTTTTCCGAGCTGGAATGAGGAAATAAAATTAGTTTCAACTCCGTTCTGGAATCAGGGAGACAAATTTGATGCTGGAATCAGAATAGACAATTTTCCATGCTGGGATCAGAAGAGCGTCTTTGCCATGCTGGAATCACTGAGGAGACAGCTCAAGCTGAACCACTAAAATAGTAGGGAAGAGTATGACGCAGGAACCGGCAGAAAGAGTTTCACAGTGGATCACGCAACGAGAGTTTTACGTGGGAATCAGCCTGGACAGTTTTACGCTGGAATCAGGAGGGAACATTTCAAGTCAAATTCTGGAGGAAGAGTCAATTCCGGCGGGAATCAAAGGCAGATGTTTCGAGCTAGAATCCGCCCCCCCCCCCCCCCCCCCCCCTCCCGCCGCCAGAAAAAGAAAAGCATATATCATGGAAATCGCCAGGTACAGCTTCAGTCTGCAATCAGTTTGGCCTAGAGGTAAGGCGTTAGGCTGGCAAGCTAAGGTACCTCGGTTCGAATCCGCTTCGGCTCTCCTTTCTCTCCAAAGGTTGTGGTCTGTGGACACTGTCTTGTGACTTTGTCCCTCACAATTAATGAAACATTAAAATGGCTCTCATCGCTGCCCATCTTAATGCAGAAGTCATTCTGGTGTTGACAGTGTAGCCATAGGGATATATATATATATAATCTCCCTCTGCCCCCACCTCCATACCCCCTTCTCCCCGTCCCTAATAAGACTTATGGTTTCTGTGGACGTCAAGCACCATGTTTACTTACTTTGCAACATGCGTGTCCTTTCTACCCAGTGTCCATTAACAAATCAGTAAATACAAATAATATATATTTATTTATTTTTATACTGAATTTCGTTACAATATTCGTCAGATTTCAATGTCAATTTGCATGATAACTTGTTACAGTATTAGACGCAGTGTACAAAATGAGCAGTAAATCATTGTACTGTTCTATTGTATAGCGTGATGTTTGGTTTTAGCGACCGATGCACATGTTACAGTGGGAGTAACATGATGTAAGGGAATTGTATGAAATGCGTACTGAGATTAACAATGAGTATTGCTGGGTTTCAGTACTGGGTTCTCTATATAAAATGGTTAACGGACAAAACGTTGCTTGTGTCAAAACAAATGCAGTTGAATGTTACCGGCAGTGCAAAATGAAGGATTAATGTGCCGTTCTTGGAATATTGTTGGTGCTATTGCTTTTGTTGTTGTTGTTGTCCAACCAAAGTTCCATTACCGTCACATCATTAAGAAATCAAAGTCTTGCAACCCTGCAACCTCCCTCCCCTCCTCCCCCTCCCCCCCCCTCCCCCCACTACTGCCCCCCACAGAAGAACAGAAGTAGGAAGAAGCAAGAAAATGTCGGCAGTGAAAATTTACAAATGTTCGTGGGAGCGAATCAGGCAGATTTGTCCCCCTTTGTCCTGTCCCGTATGCAGTTCCGCTTTCCGGTCTCAGTTGTCTGCCTTTATTGTTGGACAAATTGCGCTATTTGTCACTGCTTTGCCTCTGACATGGTATCTTGTTTGGCGCTCTGGGGGGAATTGATGCCAGTGAAACATATCATTCCCGCTCGCCGTTCTGCACTGTGAGGGGAACAATCCCTGGGAAAAAATGTCTGCGTTGTAAAACAAGTCTTTTCTCCACCACCACCACCCCCCCCCCACCCCCCGCCCCACCCACTTTTTCTTTTCTTTTCTCTCTTGCCTTTTACACAAACAGATTAGAGTAGTGGGGAAGTAGATGGTGGAGGAACGAAACAAAGAGAGAGAGAGACAGAGACAGAGACAGAGACAGAGACAGACAGAGAGTCAGAGACAGAGACAGAGACAGAGACAGAGACAGAGAGACAGAGACACAGACAGACAGAGACAGACAGAGACAGAGAAAGACACAGAGAGAGAGGGTGAGGGCGGGGGGGAGGATGCGCAGAGAACGGCACATTTTGTCCGAAATGTACACGCAAACAGCCGAGCGCATTCATTGGAACAACAACGTTTTAACGGGGAAAAAAACACAGTCCCTGGAAGAGGATGTTCATGTTCTGACGTGAATGGATCGGAAAGAAGGGGCGAATCCGCTTAGTCCACAGGGTAGGCACCATGGGTATGCTTCATGTGCCCGGTAGGCTGAACATGCTTGATTTGTCCTGTGGGGTTTAAAGGACGTTGGGTAAGTCTGATCTCCCCGCCTGGGGTGTGGGTAGGGATGGGAGTAAGGAGGACGTTGGGTATACTTGAGCTGCCGTGGGACGAGGAGACGTTGGATTATGTGCATGCTCGATCTGCCTGGGTTGGGGTGAGGGGAGTGGCGTTGAACAAGATCGATTTGTCTGAGCAGGGACATTGACATGTTTGATTTATACTGGATGGAAGGGAAGTCGGGTATGCTTTTTTATTTGATTTAAAAAAAAAACTCGGATGGAAGAGACGTTGGGTATGCGTCTATTGCCCTAAAGGTGTGAGGGATGTCGGGTATGCTTGATTTGTACTGGAGGCGAGAGATGTCGGGTATGCTTGGGTATATCTGTTTTAGGAGTAGGGACTTTGCTTGATCTCTACTGAAAACAAGGGAAGTCGGGTATGCTTTATTTGTTCTGTGAGTAAGGGATGCTGACATGCTTGACTTGCCCTACAGGACATCCTATATTTGCTCTGAAAGGAAAGGACGCTGGACACGCTTGATTTGCCATGGAGAAAAGAGACACTGGACATCCCTGATTGACCTCAAAAGAAACAGACGCTGGGCACGCTTGATTTGCCCTGAAAGGAAATGTCACCAGACACGCTTGAGTTACCCTGAAAGACAAGGACATTGCATGGACACGCTTGATTTACCATGACAGAAAAGGACGCTGGACACGTTTGATTTACCCTGAAGGAAAAGGACGCTGGGATTTCGCTGGAGGGAAGGGACGCTGCACGTGTTTGACTTGCCCTGGAGCGAAAGGGCGTTCAAGGTGTTTACTCTGCCTTGGGAAGTGTGTGTGTGTGTGTGTGTGTGTGTGTGTGTGTGTGTGTGTGTGTGTGTGTGAGAGAGAGAGAGAGAGAGAGGTGTGTGTGTGTGTGTGTGTGTATGTGTGTGTGTGTGTGTGTGTGTGTGTGTGTGTGTGTGTGTAAAAAAGGAAGGTTGATTTACCCGGACTAGAAGGAAAATCAGTTATTTAGTTCTTGGATTGCAACGTCCGGTCGACCGCATAGGGTCTACTAAGGACTAACGATGGAACGAGGGACAAGCTTGGTGTGGTCTATTAGAGAGAGAGAGAGGGGGGGGCAGACAGGCAGATACAGACAAACAGAGAGACAGAGAGAGACAGACAGGGACAGAGAAGGACAGAGAAATAAAGGCAGAGAGAGACAGACACACAGAGTTTGGTGTGATTGATTTTCAAGGGTTAAACAGATGCTTGCATGCTTGATCAGCCTCAGATGAAAGCGATGATGAGCACGTTTCATTTGTTGTGAAGCTAGAGACGGAGGCGATGGAAAGGACCAGTTTGAAGCAAGGCAGTTGATCAGTTCAGAAGTTAAAATGGGGATACCATTGTACAGCTAGAAAGAAGAATGCCACGTGAAATGAATTTGCCTACGGGATGGAAAGAAGTGTGATAAATATTGAACGAAGGGAGAAAGAAAGAAACGGGGTAAAAAATCAAAATAAAAAATCGGTGGAAGGCCATTGGAATGTTCTGGTAAAGAGAGAGGCAGATAAAAAATGTTAAAAGATAGATGGGCAGAAAGAACACAGACGCACCACACACACACACACACACACACACACACACACACACACACACACACACACACACACACACACACACACAAACATTAAAATAAGAAGGCGAGAGAGAGAGAGAGAGAGAGAGAGAGAGAGAGAGAGAGAGAGAGAGAGAGAGAGAGAGAGAGAGAGAGAGAACTGTACAGACAGAGGCGGATATATATCCCACGTCCATTGGCCAAGGATGTCCCGGTCCCGGAGACGCTCCGATGACAGGTTACTGTAACTGTTGATTCGCCAGCTTGACGGGCAAGATCCCGTATCTGTTCTCACACAACTCAAACAACGGTACTGGCTGGTGAGTCGCGCAGATAGCGGCTCCCTGATTCCCAAACGGCATGATGGCAACACGAAGAAGCAAGGGGCCATGTTGGAAAAGACCCGAGTGAGAATACGCCAACAGGATTAGATTTCAGCCAAGACAGCTTCTATAGCCAGCTTCGCAATCGATAAAGAAAAGAAGACGACAGAAAATGAGTATTTTAAGCTCTCGTGGCTTTTTTTGTGCTGGAGCTAATATTGAATTTTGGGGTTTTTGTTTTTAGTCTTTTTCCTCGAGCAAGCGTCAAGGATTACCGCGATGACAAATTTGCTGTTCTGGGACAGTTATCCCCCCTAGCCGAAGACAGCAGCGCCCCTTGGTGGGCAGCAAGGGGAGATCAATCTTGGCGACTCCTCACAAGGACGGTCCTGGGACGCTGCGGTGGCTTGTGGGATTGATTGGGGGCCCGGACCGTGGAACGCAATTTTGGGAGGATCTTGGCAGAATTCGTTTGATGCCAGAATAGGAGGTGGAGTGTGTGCACGTTATTTCGGCTCCACAAAAATGACGGCAGCTTGAACAGTCACGCGAGATAGCTGTAAAACACAGCTGTTGCGGCCAAAGCGTAAGAAAAGCAACAACCCATTGCCATGCAACAGCCTATGCCAAGGTGAAAACTGAAAAAGTCTGTTTGCATCGCTCGCGCATCGCACGTTCTACTAAAATTGATACATCTAGTTGTTGTTGTTGTTGTTGTTGTTGTTGTGTTTTTTTTTTAATATATATATTTTTTTGTATTACTATTGCAGCTCAAAACGCTTAACAAATCCTTTTTGAAGATAGAGTCAGTATTATACAGTCCATAGTAAGCACAACCGAAACCTAGCTCATTAAATTGAAATAAAAGATTGATTCAAGTTTTGATTTAAACAAAACGTATACACACACACACACACACACACACACACACACACACACACACACACACACACACACACACACACACACACACACACACACATATATATATATATATATAAAACAAGTTTTGACAATCAGAAACCAATGGGAAAACACACAATTGAAGGAACCGGGCAGGCACAAATTCAACAGATTTCCTAAAAATAGGTCAATAATTGTACATCATTCTGACATACTCCAGGCTCTGAAGAGAGAATAGTTGGTAACTCTGTGTTGTTGTTGTTTTTGTTTGTTGTTGTTGCTGTTTTTCAAAAGGGGCATTCACAATGAGAACCAAAGCGAAGGCGCAAGTTGTTACGTAGAAAATATGCCACTGTTTCCACCTTGGGGCTTCATTCGGTTGCTCAAGTTCAAGTTCAATGTTGCTTGGGTCCACACAGACCATGAGGACTGTTAGGGACGGGGAGCCCAGGACGTCCACCTCCACTTTCACACAGTTCCTTAGTTCTCTATTTGGTTGTTCTATCAGCTGATATTTCATTTGGTTACTCTGTTAACTGATATTTATACAAACGATTGCTTGTTTTGTTCTGTTTGCTTTCAGTTTGAGCTCCCAAAGGAGCAACCATGTTGTTTCGCTTTTTTATATATTAATAAACAGTGGAGAGGAGAAGAGAGAGAGAGAGAGAGAGAGAGAGAGAGAGAGAGAGAGAGAGAGAGAGAGAGAGAGAGAGAGAGAGAGAGAGGTTGGCTCGTGGTTTATTTGAAACTTGTCATGACATCATTGATACAGACTGCTCAGCAGAAAATGGATGGACTCACGATTGTGATTTCGCAAATCTAAACCGTTTGTTTCTATCCAGCAGGACTGGTCTATTAGTATCAAATATCAGGTAAGACTAGAAACAATGTCTGTTAGCGCTGGTTCTTTTGACCTAATGATGCCTTACTTTTGATAGTCGATCTCAATTGTAATCAACCTACCCCGTGAAAAATCATCTTAAGGTTGATGAAATGCTCATGGGCATTTGTTTTCCTGCTCTTTGTTCATATAATGTAGTTAATGTCTATAATGTTGGCTGACTTAAATGTGTGTGTGTGTGTGTGTGTGTGTGTGTGTGTGTGTGTGTGTGTGTGTGTGGTGTGTGTGTGTGTATTTCCAACAGACTCGTACGAAAGGAAACCTTGTCTTACTATGCTGTGTTTTTGTCCGTAATACATCAGCACGACATCTTAGGACAACATTCTATGTTATTCGCAGATGATATAGATTCTGTTTTCTCTATACATTTATTTTTAACTAAAGCTGACCCTGCTAGACTCCCTGGTTTCCCGACAACTTTTGTATCACCGTAAATGGTTTGGTTAGTTCGTGCTAACAATGAAGGACTGCAACTTCCTGCTTCCACACGCAGCTAGACGACCCCCTATGTCGACTTCTACCTCCGAGTTCAAATTAATTTACCCTGGGTACTTCCATAAACTTCCGTCACGAGAAAATGCAGTTACGAAACAGCGGCTAAAACAAAGCGGGGCTTAAAATTGGGCCTGACGTGGCCGGGACTGTCAATCCTATCACTAGGTAACAAGCTTGGGCCCGGTAACGAGCATTGCTAATCTACTTGTGTGTCCAAAGTATTAGCTGTGTGAGCGGATGTTGGCTACGCATGTTCCTCCATCTGACGTCCAGACAGATCACGGGAAAGCGTGATCCTAACGTTAACTGCGGGAGCCTTTGTCGAAAGCTCATTGGTCAGGCTTTGTCTGACCTTCTAGCTCCCTGTACCCTATTCGGTGTCCATTATAGGCGTTCTGATGTGTTATTTTCAACGACAATTTTTTTTTAATGAGAGAGAGAGAGAGAGAGAGAGAGAGAGAGAGAGAGAGAGAGAGAGAGCAGAGACAGAGAGACAGAGACAGAGACAGAGACAGACAGACAGACGACGAGAGAGAGAGAGAGAGAGAGAGAGAGAGAGAGAGAGAGAGAGAGAGAGAGAGAGACTGCATGATATGGGACTGGTTTTAAAATTCTGGCATACCACTTTACGCATACGCAAACGATCAACTTGCTCTTTTGAAATGGCTCTGACCATACAGGCGCTTCCTCCCTTCTTTCAGTCCTCCTCTTCGCTGCTTTTGGATGCATTCGTTTTGTTCGCTACCCCCTCCCCCCACCGCCCCTCCCCTTCCTCCGAATCCCCCACTCGGCCCGCTCCTCCTGACCCCCCCCCTCCCATCCCCTGCACTGGCTGTATGAGCTCTGCGTAATTGCTGGAACTGTGTTTTACTCTCTCTCTCTCTCTCTCTCTCTCTCTCTCTCTCTCTCTCTCTCTCTTTCCTGTTTCTGTCTCTTCTGTCTCTTCTGTCTCTGTCTCTGTCTCTTTGTCTCTTCTGTCTCTGTCTGTTCTGTCTCTGTCTTTCTTGTCTCTGTCTCTGTCTGTCTGTCTGTCTGTCTGTCTGTCTGTCTGTCTGTCTCTCTTCTCTCTCTCTCTCTCTCTCTCTCTCTCTCTCTCTCTCTCTCTCTTCTCTGTGCCCCTCTCACCCACTCTCTGTCTCCCTTCTTCTCTGTCTCGTATACCCTTCTCTGTGTCTTTGTCTCCCCTTCCCTTCCCCCCACCCCTCCACCCCACCCCCCACCCCCCGCGCTGCCCCACCTCTCTCGTCTTTATGTTTTTTAGCTGCTGTGTTGGACATAGTATTAGCAGTATTATTTATTTTTTGTTGTCTGTCGGTATGTGGTGTCTAGACAAAACAAAAGGGATCCCAGAGAAATCTCGACTGGAAGAAAAACTGTCCAACCTATCATCAAGGCTGTTGCGTGGATGGACAGACAGACAGAGAGACAGAGAGACAGAGAGACAGAGAGACAGACAGACGGAGAGACAGAGAGACGGAGAGACAGACAGTCAGACAGACGAAGATTGACGAGAAATATCAACAGCAATGGCTGAGATAAGCTAGACTACAGTCAAATACGGGACAATCATAAAGGAATTACGTGTGCGTACCGTATTGTCATAGTGCCTGGTGCTTTGTCACATAGCATCTGCCCTTCCCAACAAACAACAACAGCAACAACCAAAAGCAACAACAACAACAATAAAATAAAACAAACAACAAAAACAACAACAAAACTAAACGAAAAACCGATCTGCAAGAGAAACAACACAAAATGGCGCTCGATGATGACGGTTCGAATGCGAAATGCAAAACGGCTCCTCGGATTAATCAGCGGCAGCTTTCACTTACGAAAACGCAATGCTAATACCGGGCTTAATGATCGCGCTCGGGTGTCGTTGGATAAATCTCGAAACCAATCGCTTTTTTTGAGGGGAGTGGGCGGGTGGGGTTGGGGTTGGGGGTGGGGCTGGTGGTGGGCTCCTTTTTGGCCAATGAACAGCCGCGAAATAAAGCGTGGGCGACACTGGGTCCAGAACAGTGTTGGGCAAGTGTTTTAAGACGTTTGAAATGGAGCCGGCACAAAGAGGAGTGAATGGGACGGGGCAACGCTAGGGAAGTGTTGTAAGAAGCCGGCTTAAGTTTCCAAATGGTCTTGATGATGACTGCTTTGTCACAGCGAGCTGCCATCAACGCAGCGCGTGCACGTCAAAGCCGATTGCTTCCATCCACAAAACAAAGAGAGGTTGTGTAACGGGAGATATTATCTGGGCTTTTTTTACGTATTGAGATTAAACCTAAGCTGCGAAGAATAATAGACTGGGACATTGAGATTGTATTGGGAAAGCGAAAACTGACTGCTGCCGATTTTATTTTTCTCGACGGGTTTTGTACTCGTGCGCGCGCGTGCGTGTGTGTGTGTGTGTTGTGTGTGTGTGTGTGTGTGTGTGTGTGTGTGTGTGTGTTTTGT
>JABMCL010002637.1:357500-365000 GCA_018857735.1 Alviniconcha marisindica | reverse complement strand
TGTGTGTTGTGTGTGTGTGTGGTGTGCGTGCGTTCGTGCGTGCGTGCGTGCGTGCGTGCGTGCGTGTGTGTGTGTGTGTGTGTATGGGCGGTTGGGTGGGTGTGCAACACAATCACATGTGATTTGGGGAGGTCGGGGGGTGGGGAGGAGTGCAACACAATCACACCTGTGCTCAAAGAAACACACGCATTCACAAAGGCCAATCGCACCACTAGGTAGAGGCATTGATGGTCTGGTATCACATTAATTAAAATGCCCCCCCCCCCCCCCAACACACCACACACACACACACACACACACACCACACACACACACACACACACACACACACACCACACACACACACACACACACACACACTCACACACACACACACACACACACACACACACACACACACACACACACACACACACACATACATCTCATGTGTAACCAAAAGGAATCGGTGGATATAGACAATTGCATATTTGCAGTTCTGCTTGTCCTTGTCTGAACGCACATGACTACAACAGAAACGGACGATATATATATATATATATATATATATATATATATATATATATATAATATATATATACAACTAACACTATATGATTCGGGGGGGGGGGGGGTTAAGGGGGAAACTATAGTTCATGATGGAGATACGATTGTAAAAAGCATTACTCGGAGCGTCCGCGCCAACGGGCAAAAATGACGATGAAAATGTCTGTATAAGTACCATACGCACAAGGGTTCATCACAGAATAGATTAACTGGAAGACATTTAGATGGGAGCTGGGTAATCCCCAGGCAAGAGAAGGAAAGAAGTTCCAAAGAATACGAAAACAATAACCAATTGATCCTGATCTGACCTAATGCATCTGGTGTATTCGGCCACTCTCTTTTATAGCTGTTCTTCTGAACTTCGTCGTTCGCGGCATTCCGGAACATCCCGAAGTTTTATATGTTTGTTTGTTTTTTTCTTTAAAAATGTTTCCATGCACTTAGCCTATAGTAATATTATGCTTTTTTGGGAGGAGGGAGGGTGATGGGTGGGTGGGGGTTGGGGTTGGGTTGCTTTGGTTCTGTTTTGTTTCGCTTTCTATCCGATTTTTCATTGACCTATTTATTTATTCAAAATGTTCGATCTGTTAGATTAGTGACACTGCACTCTTAAGCTTAGTCTTGCACTAGCGTGACACTAACCTTGACAGACAAATGTCCAAGGTAATGAACTAAAGAACTTGGGGAATAACATGTTTGTCCGGAGGCTAGAATACGCACTGCCGCACCCTGTGTGACTATGTGGCCTTTGCAACGGAAGAACCAGCAGCGATGCTCGTCCATTGGCTGGGACTTGTCCTTTCGGCTGGGACTGTCCTTTGGTCGGCACTGTCCTTAGGCTGGCACCGTACTAACGGTCACAGGACCCGATGAGTTCAGTGGGGATGGGGGTGGGGTAGAGGGAGTAATTTGGTCAACAAGCGAATCGGCCTTCATGCTGGCTCAGATTTGTTTTACACCATTCTTCTCCCGACTTGTTAGAGATCATTTAGTGCTCTGAATATTAGAGAGAGAGAGAGAGAGAGGAGAGAGAGAGAGAGACAGAGACAGAGAGAGAGACAGAGAAGAGAGAGACAGAAAGACAGACAGACAGACAGACAGACAGGGAGACAGAGATAGACAAAGACAGAGAGACAGAGACAGACAGACTGACAGACAAACAGACAGAGACAGACAGAGAGACACAGACAGCCAGGCACAGACAGAGAGACACAGACAGACAGTCAGACAGACAGGCACAGACAGACAGTCAGACAGACAGGCACAGATAGAGAGACAGAGAGAGACAGAGACAGAGACAGAGATTCCGTGCCGCCCTCCTACGTGA
Organism: Alviniconcha marisindica; assembly: GCA_018857735.1. Lineage (NCBI taxonomy): Eukaryota > Metazoa > Mollusca > Gastropoda > Provannidae > Alviniconcha > Alviniconcha marisindica. Next base: position 363,127 of record JABMCL010002637.1, on the reverse strand, counting down.
AAGGTGTAATGAACCTCTCAAGTACTATACTCGCATAATGCTTATCCACCACCACAACAACCTTAGTCTTTAGCTTTCAATCTTTACCAACAACAACAGCAACACTAATCTTTACAGTCTTGACTCTTTCACAGATCTCGAAAACGACCCCAAACTTGCCCCCTGTCTCTTTGCAAAGGGACGCATGCATACTGGGTGACACTGAAGCAGATAGCAAGCAGATAAACAAGATCGTTGAGACTTCCGGAGGAAAAGGCCACAGCAGAAAATGCCGCGGGGTGGACACGCCTTCAGAGACTGGACTTGACCCCGGCGTCCCGACGCGGTGTCATCGCGTGCGTGTCGGTCTGACAGAGCCGGTAACATATTTTATAATGGTTAATTAGCTACTTGTGAGGTGAGATGAAGTGAGATGAGCTCCTTTGAAAATAAATGTGTGGGCCACGTTTTCTCAGTTGTTTATTGATAGATCCAATTATTAATTAATTAATTAATTTATTTATTATTATTATTATTATTATTATCTTTTAAAATTTGTCTTGACATTCGAGTCATTAATTGTATCGCCAATTGTCTTTGCAGATGTTCTGGCGGGGACCAAAATCTCAAGAGATCAGGTTGGGCGGGAGAAAAGGCTGGAAGGGGCGGGAGGGGGGCGGGGGGGGGGGGGGGGGGGGGGGTTGTCGCCAACGCTACCAACTACATTTTCATTCATCATCATGCAGGATGACTGCATATTAAAGGGGATCCTAAACGAAAACGTAATTTTTGGCATGAAGATCACGTACACAATGTGCAGATATTTTCAGATGCTGGCTCCGTGTGGTTGCATGCTCTATCAATATTTATGCAAGAGCAGTACTTTATTGCTTCCAATTTAAGCGCCTCAGATCGCATCGGCCAGATCAATTCAGAGTCCATTTTGTTGTCACTCTCAAGAAGCGCGCTGCAGCTCTAATTCAGTTTACTCAGGCTCAGAGTTGTAGTACATTAATTAACACTTTCCGTACCGCGAAACAAGTCCTTTGTTTCTCATGGTTCACGTCCTCACGCCGCCAACTGTATTTTTGTTGTCTTGGAAAACAGCAAACTGAAATCGGCTATAAAACGAACTTCCTTCCGTAAGGGACAGAACTCTACCACTTGCTATGCGTTGTGTTGTCTTCCCGGTCAGCCAAAATAGTGTGTAATTAATTGTTACATTTGCATTGTGTGGTGCACTCCTAATTCTCATGAGTCGTTAACATAACTGAAATGCTCTCTCTCTCTGTCTCTCTGTCTGTCTCTGTCTCTGTCTCTGTCTCTCTGTCTCTCTCTCTCTCTCTCTCTCTCTCTCTCCCCCCCCCCCCCCACCTCATGCACTCTTTCTTTTCTTTCCCTCTCCCCCCCCCCCCCCCCCCCCCATCACTATTTCTCTCCCCCTCTCTCTCTCCCTCCTTCTCTCTCTCTCTCTCTCTCTCTCTCTCTCTCTCTCTCTCTCTCTCTCTCTCTCTCTCTCTCTCTCCACCCCCAATCACTCTCTCTCTTTCTTCCCTCCCCCCCCCCCCCATCTCTTTTTCTCTCCTCCCTCTCTCTCTCTCTCCCTCTCTCTCTTCCATCTCCCCAAGCCCCCTCCTCTCTCTTCCCGTCATCAGGGCAGCAAGACAGACCCAGAGCACCATCCAGCAAGACCTATCATTAGCGATGCCTGCAGTCCCGGGAGCAGCTGCCGTGTGCTGGAACAGAGTCCGGAGCCGCGGTGCCAGTGATGGTGGGGCGACACCCAGTCCAATTAGACACTTCTCTGGTTTCGGGGCTCTGGACCCCTCTCGGCACTAATTAGAGCACGTGCAGCTCGCGGTCTCGCGTTGACAGCGGGGTCCCTGGACCGTCCCCACGGGCTTTCCTGTCCTGTCTCTGCGGACGCGTCTTCGACCCTCGTGGGCTTTGGTGGGACAGAGCGTAGGAGGCGGCGATGGCGGTAACCGTGCGTACGTCTGACTGGGCGAGCTATGCATGGCGCTGGCTAGTTGCAGTCAGATCATGTCTGTTGTTGTAGTAGATGTTGTTAGACTTGTTTTACGCAGAGTTTTGTCTCCGACGATCGAGGGACTGCTGTTGGCTGGGGGACCGAGTTCCGAGGAAGTCAGGGGAACAGGGAGGCAGGGAAGGAAAAGGAGTCTTAATTCACCTCGTGCTACACCGTCACTTTCGGAAATCTTCTTCTTTAATTTAAGACGGGCAGCGGTTCAAACTCTTTTTACTGTTGCATTAAATGAGCCGAAAAGAGAAGGGAAGAGAGCGAGAATGTCCACAGTCCAGAGAACAGTGTCCAGAAACCGCAGCATCTAAAGAGAAAGGTGAACCAAAGCAGATTCGAACCAGGGGTTCATCTATATAATTACATAATTATGGGAGCCGTACCGCTAGACCAGGCCAGACCGGCTGATTGCGGACCATTGGCTGTCGTCGATTAACCGGCCTGTATTCTTTGACAGAGCTAGCAGTCGCGTTATTGACTTCTGTCGGACCATAAACATTCCGTTAAACATGCCATGTTCTGAATGAGGCGCATTGTCTTATTCCATGCGATAACAAGTACATTTACGAAGAGTTGTGACCGCTGAAGATTTTTGACTGTGACTAGAAACTCCGTCAGACATAATTAACCTACGGCATAATTTAGTTGTCACAGAGGAATTACTCTTGACTAACATCAGGAGGTGAAACGAGCGAAACAGCCTCGAATCGAAGTACAAAATACCACGAGAAGGCAACTTCTGTGAGAGATAAATATTGCACAGTCCTCAAAACAGAAGCTCTTCAAATGCGACCTCATCTTAAAGGCAAACCCTAGAAGTTCGGGCATGTTTCTCCTTAACCTTCCTGTCCCTGGGAACGAAGTTGCACAACGTCAAGAAAGTGAGGTCAACGGAGCTAAATCTGGACGTCAATACCCTCTTCCCTGCCGCTGAGACGTCACTGACGTCAACTCATACCATTTATTAAACTGTTCCGACGCGCATTTTCATGCCAAGCGAAGTTATGAAAATGAACGTTGCCGGTTACCTTAACCGTGCTCAATGATTATTCCTCCACGTAAAATGTACCAGCTGTGCAGATTCTTTGGTAAGAAACGGGTCAGCTCTCTGAGATGGGGCTCGACACACAAGCAATGCGACGACACCCACCACGAAGCAACAGCACATGCGTTTGAAATCAAGCCATTATAAATAGGTTCGATAATGCCCCCGGCTGTCTCAATGCCGGCAGTGTACACGCCCATAAAAAGCAGACTGTCCTTGATCGTTCCAATGACTTTGCCAATCAGTGTGGGACATGCAGTTACCGCCTGCCTCCGTTTCGCCAGTGTGTATTGCCCATAGGAAACCATCTGTCCCCGACTGCCCCAGCTTTGCCTGTGTGCACGGCCCTACAAGACTCTCCCCACTGTTCCAGCTTTTTTCCTGTGAGCACGGTCTACAAGACTCTCCCCACTATCCCATCTTTTTCATGTGAGCACAGTCTAGAAGACTCTTTCCGCTGTCCCAACGTTTCCTGTATGCACGATCAACAAGACGCTCCCAACGGTCCCAGCCTCCCCAGTGTGCACGATCTAGAAGACTCTCCCCACTGTCCCAGCTTTGCCAGTGTGCACGATCTAGAAGACTCTCCCCACTGTCCCAGCTTCGCCAGTGTGCACGATCTAGAAGTCTCTCCCCATTGTCCCAGCTTTGCCAGTGTGCACGATCTAGAAGACTCTCCCCACTGTCCCAGCTTTGCCAGTGTGCACGATCTAAAAGACTATTCCCATTGTCCCAGCTTCCCCAGTGTGCACGATCTAGAAGACTCTCTCCACTGTCCCAGCTTCCCCAGTGTGCACGATCTAGAAGACTCTCCACTGTCCCAGCTTCCCCAGTGTGCACGATCTAGAAGACTCTCTCCACTGTCCCAGCTTTGCCAGTGCGCACAGCCCATAGGAAACAGACTGCATATTCCGACTGTCCCCACCAGGCTTAACTCTGCCACTGAGTTCAGCCCACAGGAAACAAACTTCACCGCAACCGACTGTTTCGACATGCTGGTGGTGTGTGCAGACTGCCCACGATTTGTTCAATTTCCAGTGTTCACCAAAAGCGAACAAGCATACAGAAATAAGCATTATTATGTGTGCACATCCAACAGGAAACAGTGTTTCGACTGCTTGAACTTGCCAACGCACGGAGAATATTCAAAACAAAACAATGAATACGTACAGGCAAGAATTAAGAACAGACCCCGAAAGTCTCGGTGTTGCCAGCGAGCACAGTCCATAAGAACCAGACACTGGCAACCAGCCCATTGTAATTTCAACTCTGCTGGTGCGCGCGCGCGCGTGCTCACACACACACACACACACACACACACACACACACACACGCGCGCGCGCGCGCACGCACACGCGCGCGCGTACGCGTGCACGCACACACGCACACGCACACGCACACACACACACACACACACACACACGGACCGTGAGAAACAAGCTAGCTGCTGACGACTGCCTCAAAGCCCACTGCAGGCAAGACTCCCGTAACACTGGTGATTGAACTCAGCAGGGTGGACATTGACATGAGTCAGTTTGACAGGTTTCGGCCGCGTGTCTTTCCTTCGGCAGGTCTTCTGCCGCAGCAAATGGGTCAGTGTGCCATCATGCCATGGCCATGCATGCATCGCTATGGACTAGCTGCTTGCTATAGCCTTGTACTGTGCTGTCCTAGAGTTGCTTCACCTTTGGTTTATTATGATGTAACGTCTGGGCTTTCAGGGTTCGGCTGGCTGTCATTTTGCTCTCTGCTGGAATGCTAGCTGGGTTACAGACTGATTCTTAGATTCATTGATTGGTTCCGTATTGTTTTTCTTGTTGTTGTTTTGTTTCTTCTGGTTTTATTTTGGTATTGACGGTTGATTGATTGACTGATTGTTGGTTTGCTGTGAATTTGATTGAATTAGTTTTTTGGATGGTTGGTTGATTGACTGTATTTAAAGTATATATAGATCCATACTAACAGTTAATTAAGTCACAGAGTTGTCACAGTCACATCTTAGATTTGTGTCTGTAATGCGATGATTTTAAAGGCATGTTTTTATTATTTTTCTTTAAAAAAAAGAAGTTGTAAGTGAATAGCTAATTTATTGACAGCTTATGTATATATACCGTCAGAAAGAGAGAGAAAGCCATCCAGCCAGGCATTAAAAAAAAGGGGCTCCATTAGCACAAAAGAAGTCCCGGGGTCCATTAAGATTAATGATTTATTTTTAAGTCTCCCCCGCCATAGCGTTTCAAAATAAACTTCCACTTGTCATCAAAAGAAATATAGTCCCAGCGGCTGTGCTGTTAGGGTGGGTAACCATAGTCCCAACGGCCATTAAGATTGACGAAAAGAGAAGGGGGGAAAAAAGTGGGTGGAAAAAAAGCCTTGCCCTCGTCCCACATCCAGTGTGATGAAATCGTCAATATCCATTGTAGCCAAAAAGAGTGTCCCATTTCAATCGTAATAAATCATTCTCCTTTCATTGTAATGAAATGGTCGACATCCTCGATGTTAATCGATACAAAACAGCGATAGCTATGAACCGTCATGTGTTGTTGGTTTTATCAACAACAA
>JABMCL010002637.1:347500-350000 GCA_018857735.1 Alviniconcha marisindica | reverse complement strand
AGATGCAACAGGTAGGAATCCTACAGGTGATGCCCTTTGCAAGGGCTCTGTAAACAGGTGATGTACTCCTCTTTTGTGGACGTCTGCCATAGGATCAGTGTGTCCTTTTTGCTATTAAGGAAGACTTCAGAAAGATATTGTGTTTCTTTCTTTTTCTTTCATCTTTGTTCAGGAGGTCTCTGTGCAGTAAGCAGCGTACCTTTTTGCGGGGGACGTCTTCGGTGGCTGCTGCATCCTTTCCGGACGTTTCCCAAGGATGTAGCACGATCAACACCCCGTCCGTCCACCAAGCCCATTACACAGCGGCAGAAGCGGAGCCGGGTGGAAGGAAGGATCGATAGGAAGACACAATGCCTCCCGGCAGCGGCCCGGGATGATGCCGGTCTTTGATAGAATGGAAGAGACTTCGGCTCCAGTGATTACATGACGCTAATTGACTTGTGGCTGGCCCGTGTCTGATAGTCTTTGAACCTCTGATACAGGCACTTGAAGTTTGTCTTTTGTACTTGCATTACATGGCGCTAATTGACTGCTGGCAGCTAGGCCAGTGCCTGATATAGTTTTTAAACATCTGCCACAGGCACATGAAACGTTTCTGTTTATCCTGCATTACATGTCGCTAATTGGCTTGTGGCTGTCCCGTGTCTGACGGTCTTTAAACCTCTGATACATGCACCTGAAATTGTCAGATTGAAATGGCTTTACCTGATGCTAATTGACTTGTAGTTCCCCCGTCTCTAATAGTCCTTCATTAAACTTCTAGATCCGATACAGGCACTTGAAGGTTTCCGTTGGATCAGAATGAGCTTACATGATGCTAATCGTCCCGAGACATCAAAGAGACCTGTTCCGCAAATTAATCGACTTCAAGAAGGCGTTGTGGATTGAGCATAGGGTGGATGTCTCTGACATGCTCTCACAAGTTCCAACATGGAGGAGGAGGGGTTGGTACCAATCACAGAGGCACCGCACACAACCTCCGGCATAACACTGCAGCGCAGTACGTACTTCTGAACAAGCAGAGAGGAGAGGGTTCTGTGCGTCAACGGCGTGTGCTTTCACCTGTCCTTTCCAACGCCTTTCTAGAGAATAGTGTACAGTAAATAGCCTCTTCGGGGCTTCCAAGTCACAGTATCAATTCGGGACAGGACCATGTGCAATATGTGTTTCGCAGACGGCGTAGAAGTACTAGGATGCAAAGGTAGGAACCCTAAAAGCTTACAACTAGACTGGAAGAGACGAAAGACTCTCAGAGACTAATGTAGACAACGCAGGACACTGTGGAATGGCGGAGAGCAGTTCAAGTAACACCAACAACAGGAGAGTCAGTCGCGCAGAGCAAGAGTACTCGCTCTCGAAAGCCATAGTTATATGCACGATCGAGCGCGGTCACCGAATGTATGGGTGGCCATTATGTGCTATACCTTGCGCCCTCCTCGAAAGCCATAGTTATATGCACGATCGAGCGCGGTCACCGAATGTATGGGTGGCCATTATGTGCTATACCTTGCGCCCTCCTTGCGATCTCTTCGGAGTCAAATAGTCAGTTTGTGCAGACTCTACAAAGTCCTTCGTATGAGACTATAAACCTAGGTCCTCCGTGTGTATACGCACGAGTAAAGATCACACACGCACGTTAAACGTCTTGTAGTCCATGTCAGAGTTCGGTGGACTATGAAAGTACCAAGAGGACACCTTTGATGACAAGATACTCACAGGGCGCTTTTGTTGGCATCAAACGTAGAAAGTACCCCTTATGACAGACGGTTCAAAAGATACCCTGATGACAGAAAGATTCAGAGAGCTCCAGACGACACCCTTGATTAGAAGAGGCGTAAAGAGACACAGCGGGCACAGATGATCACAGGGATGCAAAAGGCGCCTTCTATGCCACGAGATTTAGAGGGCCTCCAAGATGGCAATTAACAGACGCTTAGGGTACCTTTCACTGCAAGATAAACAGAAGGGTACCACTGACGGCAAGTGTTGTAGAGGGCACCGTTGGGGGCAAGCGCTGTAGAACGCGTGTGCCCTTTATGACATGAGCATGAGACGCACAGGGCACCCCCGACGGCAAGATATGCACAACGTAACCTTCATGACAAAGAGGGGTGGAGGGCACCCTTAATGCCATAAGTTCCAGAGCTTACCTTTGCTGACAAGAGAGGTTGAGGAAACCCTTTATACCAAGATAACCAAAGCTTACCTGTGATGGCAAGAAAGGTAGAAGACACCCTTATTAATGCCATGAGACTCAGAATTTACCCTTGATGACAAGAGAGGTAGAGGACACCCTTATTAATGCCATGAGACTCAGAATTTACCCCGATGACAAGAGAGGTAGAGGACACCCTTATTAATGCCATGAGACTCAGAATTTACCCGTGATGACAAGAGAGGTAGAGGACACCCTTATTAATGCCATGAGACTCAGAATTTACCCTTGATGACAAGAGAGGTAGAGGACACCCGGGATGGCAAGACATGGAGAGGGCATCTG
>JABMCL010002637.1:332500-342500 GCA_018857735.1 Alviniconcha marisindica | reverse complement strand
ACGCCAGACGAGGGTCTGGGACTTCAGTCGCTCCATGCTGCGTCGGAGGATGGGTCTTGATGGGAACTCTACAGCTTGACAGATAGCCGGTTTTGATAGTGTGTGTGTGTGTGTGTGTGAGTGTGTGTGGGATGGGGGGTTGGGATGTGTGTGTGGTGTGTGTGTGTGTGGGGGTGTGGGTGGGGGGTGAAGGTTGTTGTGTGTGCGTGTGTGTGTGTGTGTGTGTGTGTGTGTGTGTGTGTGTGTGTGTGTGTGATGGAAGATAGCCAGGTTTGATAGTAAATGTGAGCAAGAGAGAGAGAGAGAGAGAGAGAGAGAGAGAGAGAGAGAGAGAGAGAGAGAGAGAGAGAGAGAGAGAGAACACACTCAGAAATAAGAACTTCATTACACAAGGATTAAAATTTCAGAAGAAAAAAAGCCTTTTCTCGCCCCGATATATACGTCATGGTTGAATGGGCGTAAAACAACAATAACAAAAACAGTTCCTTGCTTATTCTTACAATCTGTTAATACTACTCTACATGGTAATAAGCGGCATATAAAATGACAGTAACAATATTGACTACCATAAAAGCATAATGATGACGATGATTATGACATCTAAATCAGAGCACCAAAAAATATATATTCATAGCACAGACACACACACACACACACACACACACACACACACACACACACACACACACACACACACAAACACACACACACACACAAACACACACACACACACACACACACATATATATATATATACGCCCGCGCGCACGCACCCACGAGAGAGAGAGAGAGAGAGAGAGAGAGAGAGAGAGAGAGAGAGAGAGAGAGAGAGAGAGAGAGAGAGAGATTCAGGGTTTGTTCGGGACTACTAATTTAGTTCGCGGTAATTTTTCTCTCTCCTTATTTTTCAGCTCTCACACAGCGTATATGCCATCTGTTAATTTAAACCGCTGAGACCCTACTGACACCACCACCATCAACCACCAACCACGAGCCACCAACCTCTACGGCCACGACACGCAAACCCCTACTACGGTTACCCACAGGGACGCCCGAAACCCGCTAATGAAGGCCGCCAGATGCGGACACTGGACTGCAGGACATCCGGCCGCCAAGCCTTTGTCGTTTGCCCAGTGCAGGACGTCCGGCCGCCAAGCTTTTGTCGTCGGCTCTGTGTGAGCAAGAATGCTGCACGTGCGGCACGCGCCAGCCATGTTAATGAGGGCACGGGCGGCCGTCACAGCGACCGGTCTTCCTGTGGGCCACGACATGTTGACGTAATCTTAGAACGGTGCTGGAACGAAGGAGGAGAGGGGTCGACGCTTGGGGACGGGGGGGGGCGAAGGGGGGAGGGGGGGGGGAGGGGAGGGAGAGGGGATGGGGGGGATGGGGGGTAGGGGTGAGGGGGGCGCAGGAGTAGGGTTGGATGCTGCTTTAATGGAAGAGTCAGGGACAGTGATGTTGTAATGAGTAGTAATAATGGATGTGGCTGGCGTGCGGGTTTATGATTTGATCGTTCCTGTGCAGCTTGCAGTGTCTGTGCCCCGATCACAGTTGGCCAAATATAGAAACGATTACACGGCATAATTATATATACAGGCATTATCACACTGAGGAGAATTTCAATGGTACGACGGCTACTGAAACAACGCCACTAAGACGGCATCGCACTGAGACAGCCCACTAAGAAGACACCCCAGTGAGACGATATGAGACGACATCGCACTAAGACGACATCCCAGTGAGACGATATCCCAATGAGACGACATTGCACTGAGACATCCCATTGAGACGACATCCCAGCGACTGAGACGACATTCAGTGAGACGACGTCCTAGTGACAGAGACGATATCCGCATGACACGACATCTCAATGACACGACGTTTAGATGAGATGACTAAGACGCCATCCCACTTAACTGGCACGACATCCTAGTGACTGAGACGACATCCCACTGAAGGACATCTCAATGTGAGGACATCCTAGCGACTGAGATGGCATTCGTAGGAGGCATCTCAATGGGAAGGCATCCCATTGGCTGAGACGACAACTCAATGGGACAACATACCGGTGACTGAGACAAAATCTTAGTGGGACGATATCCCAGTGACTGAGATGACATCACACTGAGACGGCGTTTCAGTGGGACGACATCCCAGTGACTGAGACGACATCTCAATGGGACGACATTCCACAGAGACGACATCCCAGTGACTGAGACGACATCTCAATGGGACGGCATACCACACAGGCGGCGTTTCAGTGGGACGACATTCCACTGAGACGACATCCCAATGACTAAGACGACATCGTGATGGGACAACATCCCACAGAGACGATAGTCCACTGAGACAACATCTCAGTCAGACCGCATCCAGATTGGACGACTTCCCTGCATCATTTCCTTCCTTCTACGACCGACGAAAGAGAAACATGTTTTTCTCCTCAGCAGCCATGTACACGAAAGGCAAAAAATGTACGAAGCCGATTTAGTCTTACTAAGCAAAAAACGTATACAGAGCGTTATGGTTTATACATTTTGCTCCCACCTCCACACACACACACACACACACACACACACACACACACACACACACACACTTGTTGAACAGAAAGGTGTGAGTAATATGGTATATGAAATCGTTGTCCTCTGCAGCTAACTACAGAGAACAAAAGTACATTAATAAAATGGCGGGAGGAGGCTAGGGGATCAGCATGAACAGCCTCAGCTCTCTAGCTGTGGTCGTGGACATACAGCTTTTGTTCTTTACGGCTAAGCCATAAACACATGAAGAAGACGACGAAGAAGAAGGCCAATGTACAAAACATTGTGGCCTGTCCTCCGTACTAAACTGTAAAACAGCACACTATCTCACATCGCTGTCCAAGCAAGCATGCAGTACTCGTTTGAACCATTTCTGGTGGCGACACTGTAGCTTTAGGTTACCCAGATACGCGATGTCATGCTCGACATCTCTCTTCCCCCAAGCCTCCCGGGACATTGATCTCTACAGCAGATTCCATTGCACTTGACTCCCGGGCGACAACTCGGCGTTGAACAAAAATCAGGGAATTCAAACTTATGGCAACCCGTAAAATTCGCATGGAATGAAAGACAGGCGGAGAGAGAGAGAGAGAGAGAGAGAGAGAGAGAGAGAGAGAGAGAGAGAGAGACAGAGACAGAGACAGAGACAGAGACAGAGAGAGACAGAGAGAGACAGAGACACAGACAGACAGACAGACAGACAGACAGAAGATGAAATGACACTTGTAATAAACCGTTATTAAGCAAGTAAATCATTGCAAAATACACAACAATGAATTATAGACTATAATTGCTAAGTCTTTACAAGCAAAAACGAAAGACAGTCTTGTAGTGGAGTAAATGCCAAGATATTTGTGCACATTCACAACTGCCATAACAACACCATTATATATCCACAGAGAGAGAGAGAGAGAGAGAGAGAGAGAGAGAGAGAGAGAGAGAGAGAGAGAGAGAGAGAGAGAGAGAGAGAGACCTTCCTTCCGTCCCGCCCCCTTCCTCCATTCCCATCCCCTCGTCCTAAATGTCCCACCGACAACCTGCCTAAAGGGAGGGGTTTATGCACTGGCCAGTTATCATCTGGTGGATAAACTGCTCAGGGGAAAAAAATTCTGCATATGAATCCAACACATTTCACACATGTGGCATTAGCGCTGATACAGTTTCTGGGGGTCGCGCTCTCCAAAACACACACGCACGCACGCACGCACGCACACGCACATGCACACACACACACACACACACACACACACACACACACACACACACACACACACACGCGCGCGCGCGCGCGCGCGCGCACGCACGCACGCATGCAAATGTACGCACGCACGCACGCACGCACGCACGCACGCACGCACGCACGTACGCACGCACGTACACACACACACAACAATACAATTACAACACACACACACACAACAATATAATCACAACACACACACACACACACACACACACACACACACACACCACACACACACACACACACACACACACACACACACACACAACAACAACAACAACAACAACAACAACAACAACAATATAATCACAACACACAACACACACACAACACACACACACACACACACACACACACACACACACACACACACACACACACACACACACACACACACGCAGTAATGATCAATGCATCTGAGCACACCACAGATCTCTGCAGCTTTCGGTTACCTCGCGTGCTGGGCAATGACCCAAGTTGCGCGTGACGGGCATCTAAGCAAGAAGGGGGCGGGGGGCGAGGGGCAGCGTGGCCCAGTGTGTGTGTGTGTGTGTGTGTGTGTGTGTGTGTGTGTGTGTTGTTTTGTTCTTGTTGTTCTACCCACATGACTCTGAATACAGAACTGCCTTGAACAATCGGCTGAACGTGTCTTCCGCTTTTAGGAGAGATACACCCGGGAAAGTAACCCAGCGAGAAAGCGTAAAACAACTAAGTACAACACCGCTAAACTCAATCAGGCAAGGCCAAACGTATGGCAACTAGCACCTATGCATCGACACACGGCACGTGAAAACGTTGTGAATAAAGCACTGGGAATGTGTTCAGACCATGGTGTTGCGGGCTCTGATTCCAGAGAATGTTTTTACCTGAAACTGAATGACTGCTAGCGTTCTAAAACAAGATCCAAACACAAAAAGGAAAGAGTGCATACTGTGTGCCCGTGTTGAAATAAATAAGCGTTCGTTTGAACCTTTTTGTGTTTGGATCTTCTGATTCCAGAGAATTACGATCCGCATCCGTCCCACACCTGTGCCTTTGTCACCCCGTATGTGAACACGACAAATAGTCAGTGAAAGATCCTTTTCTTACGCTGACCCATCATTTTACAACAGTTTGCTTCCAACACTCCGCCACTCTGAGTGTTCTTCCTCTTTGAAAAGCGCCTTTAAAACTCACCTGTTCAATAACTATTTCCAAACTGTCCTCTTTTCTCTTTTCCACAGACGTGTCTATATCCCCCTGTCCCCGGGCTCCCATCCCGAGTGCAGATGGGCGCTACAGAAATCACCGCAATTTTTTTTTTAATGATTACTATTTCGGGCGGCAGCAACTCTTCCCTCTCTATCTCCGCCCCCTCTCCACCCCTCCCCTTCCCCAAATCATCCTCCATCAAAAAAGAAACGAAAAACAAGAAAACCGTGTTCTTAGTATTGAAGTCACATAGTAACAGGCTCAGTGTTCTGTTCTTTGAAGACGAAGAACTGTCAGAGGTTCAGCGCGGCGCAAACACCAGTGTGTTTACTCATTGAGGATTTCATTCACCGCAGCAAAGAGAAATGGTTGTCCTGGGACTATTATATCAATGTTCTTCGTGATTGACGTTTGGTAGAGCGATTCTCCCGCAATTCGCTTTCCTCGCGGGAGGGAAAAACATAACTTTTATCTCCTTGGAAATGCTTCTACCTGATATACTGACTGACATAATGAATGCACAAAAGAAGAAATAAAATAAAAGATTATCCTCATCTGTCAGCACCCTTGACTTCTAACATTCCTCTCCTAGAACAGTGTACTGACAGCACAGAAACACGAATCGAACTGCACTTCACCACCAGCACGTGAAATCGTTAAACCGTACATACTTCACAGAGAGAGGGCGGAGGGGGGGGGGGGGGGGGGGGGGGGGGTACGGGGTCGGGGCCGATGACTGTCGCCAGGTGTCAGGATGTAACGTCAAGTACAGGTAAAGGTTAATGATTGCTACCAGGCCTCAGATAATACCAACAAGGACAGGTAAAAGCCGATGACAGTTGCCAGATCTCAGGAAGTGACGTCAAAGGCAGTTATAGGTAGTTGAGCCAGTTATCAGGAAGTGACGTCAAAAATAGTTATAGGCTGGTGAGCCAGCTATCAGGAAGTGGCGTCAAGTACAGGTAAAGGTTGATGACTGCTACCAGGTCTCAGGAAATACCGTCAAGGACAGGTGAAAGCCGATGACAGTTGCCAGATCTCAGGAAGTGACGCCAAAGACAGTTATAGGTTGATGAGCCAGTTATCAGGAAGTGACGTCAAGGACAGGTAAAGTTTGACGGTTGTTGCCAGGTCTCAGGAAGTGGCGTCAAGAACAGGTAAAGTCCGATGACTGCCGCCAGGTCTCAAGACGAAACGCCATGACAGAGGCACAGAGAAACCTTAAAGGTTACCAGCAGTGGCATGACCCCATTATTGCTGGCAATTACCGGTCATTTTGTGATCTTGTGATCTTCGTTGAAAACGCTGAAAACGAGGATCGATTTTGCGGTGACGTGCCTGCACTATTCGGAAAGTATTTGTCATTTGTTTGTTTGTGATACACATGTTCAACATGAGCTGAGCGCTGGCCGTACGGTTCAATGGAGCAACACGTTTCTAATGGTTTTCCACAATCACTTCATCACAAATTGGCTGGAGACAAAAGCGGACCAGGAGAAGACACACCCATATGAGGAAAAAAGGACTTGAACCTCTCCCTCCCCCCTGTGTGTGTGTGTGTGTGTGTGTGTGTGTGTGTGTCTATCTGTGTGTGTGTGTGTGTGTGTATCTGTGTGTGTGTGTGTGTGTGTCTATCTGTGTGTGTGTGTGTCTATCTGTGTGTGTGTCTATCTGTGTGTGTGTGTGTGTGTGTGTGTGTGTGTGTGGTGTGTGTGTGTGTGTGTGTGTGTGAGCGCGCGTGATTGTGCGCGCATGTGTGTGCGTGTATGTGTGTGTGTGTGGGGGGGGGGGGGGAGAGATTCCTATCAATAGGGCCTGTAATTTTTCTCTGCTTCGATTCCCTTTTAGTTGTGCATTCGCAGTACCCCACCGCAGGTTCCGAAGCACCAGACACAGCACCCACCACCCTCAGAACAAGAAAAAGCCAAACAAAATCAAACAATAACTGACTGCCCTACCCTAAACTTAAGACATACGATTTGTATTTTCTTCAAGTAAAAGTAGAAGGAACGTTACTGTCTTGGAGCTGGCTCATTCATGATAACTATATCACCCATACAAAAGCCGTACAGCGCAATCATACAGCTGTATTATTATCAAAACAGCAACAACAACAACAACAACAACAAAACGAGTCACGGTGTCAAGTGCCACCCCACTCACAATGAATCATAACACCAAACGTTACAACAACAAAACGGTGCAGAGAAGAAAAAAAGAAAAAAGAAGCTAAAACGCGAGTAGGTTCGAACCCACGACTTTCATTCGTGAGACACGTACGCGTCTTCCTCGCTAAGCCACAACGCCTCATGTTCTCAAAAACATCATCCAAAATAAAAAAATCATCGTATTCAACGATGGAGACGAGGGTCTTTTTGAGGCGGACGCATGGGCGGGGGTTGGGGGCTCGGCATGGGCGGGGAATAGGGGTATAAAAGGTCCACACCTTAAAACAATTAAGGACAAGCTACTTTACAGTATCCTACTTCTGCCCCGAGGTAGCCCTGTTGTATGTCATGTGCTCTACTTAATGTTGTTCGTCTTTGAACGCGATGGCTCGATCCTTCCAGCCTTAAAAACCGCCTTTGTGTTGAAGTGGTGTCTAATGCAATTTGGCGTTTGAAATATGATAAGAAGAATTTTAGGGGGCCAGTTTCAAAAATATCGCTTTCATGAAAAAAACGCGTTCTTTCCCTTTTTGTTTCTGTTCTTCCCTTGGCCTTATATTCTATTCTATAATACGTGTCATTTTGTGTTTTCTCTTCGGTCGTTTATTTTTCTTTTCTTTTTATTTATTTTTAATTTTTACTTTCTATTCTTTTAATTCTCTCTCTCTCTCTCTCTCTCTCTCTCTCTCTCTCTCTCTCTCTCTCTCTCTCTCTCTCTCTCTCGTGTTCACATCTGTCTGCTTTCTTCACTTTTGTTGTTGTTGTTGCTTGCATTTCATCGCGCATCTTGTAATACTTACGTCAGTTGTAAAGAACATGTAATTAAAATAGAGGCTTATAATTAACTGCTTTGACATGGCAGATTTGTTCCATTTTGTTTTGTTTGCTTTGTTTTGTTTACGCATAGTCTGTTGTACGCATTATGAACATTTTCTAAAATTGATTTGGCGTTAAAATCAGTTATCTATCTCGAAGTAGACTGATACTGTCGGAAGCGTGCGTACGTGCACACAGACAACAGCGACAACAAAAGAGTATGCACAACAATCACAACAACAACAACAATAAAACAGGGATTAGCAACGAAATCGTATTGCATTACCACAGTAGCGAAAGTTTCTGCACCCCCTTCCCCACCCCTCTCTCTCTCTCTCTCTCTCTCTTTGTCAGAGTCAGCATTTGTTGCACTCTTTGATCGCATCTGGGACCCCCTCCCCACATTACCCCCGCACTCTTTCTTGTGTGTGTGTGTGTGTGTGTGTGTGTGTGTGTGTGTGTGTGTGTGTGTGTGTGTGTGTGTGTTTTGTGTGTGTGTGTGTAGGAGTGTGTGTGTGTGTGTGTGTGTGTGTGTGTGTGTGTGTGTGTGTGTGTGTGTGTGTGTAATGTGTGTGTGTGTGTGTGTGTGATGAAATGAGTGTATCCTTATGTCTTTGTAAGCGTTCTGGGCTTTTACGTGATGGGGGGGTCATAAATAATTTTATTATTATTACTACCCCCCCTCCCAGGCACCTTTAAAACAACAACAATTCATCTGTTCCGTCCAGGAACAAGCTTGGTTACGAACGGTACATCGGTTCGGAAGATTTTGTCTCAGCAACCTTTAATTTAAATTTTGAACCTTTTCTGTGACTTTGACCTTGAAGACAGAATCCAATAATTATTACAATCCAATTTTTTCACTTGACACCTTGGATAATCTACCGGCAAACTAAGTTTGGTTGTAAAAGAAATTCAAAAAATCATTAGAACAGAGGATATTGTAGAAACAGTCATATTTTGATTACTGATTTTCGCCCTGACTGTGACCTTGACCTTGAAGATGGCAACCCGCTTATAACTTGTATTAACATGACACTCCGAATCACGATGAAAATCACCGTACGCCAAGTTAGGTTACAAAATGTTGAGCGGTTCAGGCGACATATCTTCTGGACAAAGCCCGGGCACAGGGAAAGATAGACAGAATGGCAGGCGGACAGACATCCGGGACACTATGATTCCAGTATACCAGTACAACAATTGGATTGTTTGGTTACAACATGTTGAGCGCTTCAGGCGATATCTTCTGGACAAAGCCCGGGAACAGGGAAAAATTCAGACAGACAGAAGGGCAGACAGACCGACTCGGTCGGGACTCAGTGATTCCACTATACCAGTATAAAAAATGGATAGCCTTACAAGGGTTTACTACCTGGCAGACACCGGACTGCGGATATAGCTCGGGCACCGCACTGAACGAAGAAGAGGAAGCTCGAGAAACCTGGGCAAACCTATAATATTATACTGCCTCTGCAAGGTCAACGTTATCCAAATAATTGTTCTGCCAGTTTGTACGTGGTGTTTCAGTGTTCGCCTATTACGATACGTATAAATACGTATTAATTTCGTCCTGAGTTGGCATTGTCCAGTTGTCAGAACGTTAAAATCGAATCACTTGGTTACTTAGAATGAGCTTATGTATTTTAATTTGTTTGTTTGCTTACCAGGTGAAGCAAAACAACAAAAACCCGAATGGCCTACGGTAAACGTAGGTCATCCGGGTCTTTGTTGTTGTGTTTATTTGACGTCTTTCGACCCTAATTAACAACAACAACAACAACAACAATAATAATAGACAACATTTAATAAAAGCACGTTTCGTATCAAGGCTATCTCCTTTTGTTTGTTGATTTTACTTATTAATTCTGACAAATCGGTCGGAGCAAACTTTCAAAGGCCTTGGATTTCCAAGAGACCTTTTTTCTTTTCTTTTTAAGTCCGCGGCCAGAAGCAAACGTGTTCAACGTAATTTTCGTCCACATCCGAGGGAACTAGACGCTCAGTCCGGTATCCCCACCAGACTATAAGACAAA
>JABMCL010002637.1:322500-327500 GCA_018857735.1 Alviniconcha marisindica | reverse complement strand
ATTGTTGATTTGAAGATGTTGGGATAGTTGAAGGAGGACAACCTTTTCATCGATCTTGGAAAGGAAGGGCAGGTTCGAAACAGGCCAGTAGTTCTTTAAGTTTTCAGTGCGAATTAAAAGAGAGATTGTTTGTTTGTTTGTTTTTGTTTGTTTGTTTCTTTCTTTCTTTCTTCCAACAACGAAAAAAAACGGCAAAGAAGAAGAGTTATTTAGCTTTGGGGCTTGTAAGGTCCCGCAAACCACACATTCGTTTGAGTACGCGTAAACGAAGACATAAACACGAATTAAAATTGTACAGGGTTTGCAGCTTGCATTTTACTTATTTTATGTTAATCCGTCCGATGTTTTCAAATATTTCAAGTGACCATGTACAGTTGACTGAACTTGGAAATCTAAGAACTAACTCAGCAACTTCCATTATTTCGTCGTGGACCACCCATAAACACATGTAGACAATGCTGATTCAATAAGCATTCTAGGTATATAGAAAAAGAAGCATAATACACCCACCGACCCTCTGGCCCCACAAACTAAGATACACTATTAATCCACCGACAATTAAATGCTCCAGATTTAGGAAGGAAAAAGCATTGTCTGTTGTGTCCTTAATGTCCTTTGTGTCACTAATGTTTCTCAGTGTCTTTGATTATCCTGATAATGTCCTTGGCGCACGTGGACCGTATGACACGCGGGAGGCAGCGTCTCGGTTCTGATGGCGCCAACACGAAGGAGGGGGAAGACAGAATGGTGGGTAAAAGGGATGTAGAGGGTGGTTCAGAACTGAAATTACCTGAAAGCAAGTCACGTGCCTCGTCGCCAAATCACCATGGAAACAGCGGGGGTATGCATTTTCCTCCTGCCATCTCCTGTGGGCCGCAATTTGCTCGCAAAGTGTCCGGTTTCCTTCCAGCAAGTCTCAGACGACGCCAGTGCCAGTGTCAGAGAGAGAGAGAGAGAGAAGGGGGAAGACTGCAATACTGAAAGAGGACTGTATAGCTGTCCCGTAATGCTCGTTGCTTCGCTGTTGGTTGAAGTGTCTGTTCCTAGACCGTAGCAAAGGTACATGACGAATAGATGGGCACAGGACGACCAAAACTCATGACTTGTTGATGTTCTTGTTTTTTCATCACTGTGCAGTTGACGCTGGAAACGCTCGCTCTCTCGCTCTCTCTCTCTCTCTCTCTCTCTCTCTCTCTCTCTCTCTCTCTCTCCTCTCTCTCTCTCTCTCTGCCCCGTCCCCCTCTCTCCCCCCTCTCCTCCCCCTCTTTTCTGATCTCCACACCAACGCCCATTGCGGCACAACATCCAGAACTGTTCCGTCTTGCCTAGTCACCAAGAGGAATAATTATTGTTTGGAAAAGTGTTGGAGTTCTGAGCTTCATTTTTCCCACATTATTATGTTTCCTTGAAGGTAACGACGGATTCTAACCGAAAAGTAAGAGGAAGAAATAGTAGCGAATATTACATGCCCAATTTTCTTAAAACGTTTGATTAATCAATGCTACAAGAAACAGAAAAGCTCGAAGCTGGACAGGTATCCTCTCAAGCGAGTGATGTCCTAAAAGCGAATCTTTGCCCAGGCAGAGGGGAAGACAAGTGCCGGAAGAGTGGAAAAAAGTCATCTGCTTTTGAATCAACGACTCCCGTGGGATGTTTAACGTCCTGAGGCCATCGAGCCATGAGTCAAGTTAACACGATCTCTATGGACAATTACGACAGTCGCTTCACTTCCGCTGCAAGTCACCGGTCTCAAGAGAAACGAGGTGCTTGCTTTTGTTCTTGTGTTTGTTTGTCTCTGCATTTTGTTATCTGTTTGCTTTTGTTCGTTCCGTTCCTTGCAGTTTGTCTGTTACTTCATTGCTTTGTGTGTCTATTTTGTTTTTGTTTGTCTGTTTGTGTGTGTTTGTTTGTGTGTGTATGAGTGTGTGTGTGTGTGTGTGTGTGTGTGTGTGTGTGTGTGTGTGTGTGTGTGTGTGTGTGTGTGTGTGTGTGTGTGTGTGTGTGTGTGTGCGCGCGCGCGCGCGCGCGCGCGCTATGTTTCCCTGCGTTTGTAGCTTGTTAGTTTTATTATTATTTTGGTTTCTTTGTCTATTCAACATTAACACTCTCCCAATTTGTTGTCAACATCCATGTTACTCGACATTGCCACTATTCCCAGCTGTTGTTCACATCTATATTACTCGACAATGCCACTCTTTCGATCTGTTCTCCAGATCTATGTTATTCGACATTGCAACTCCCCCATCGGTTGTAAATATCTAAGTTTCTCGATATTGCCACTATTCTCAGCTGTTGTTCACATCTATGTTACTCGACAGTGCCACTCTTTCCATCTGTTCTCCAGATCTATGTTATTCGACGTTGCCATTCCCCCATTGGTTGTAAACATCCAAGTTTCTCGACATTGCCACTATTCCCAGCTGTTGTTCACATCTATGTTACTCGACAATGTCAATGTCAATGTCACTTCTCCCATCCTCCCGACAATGTCACTCCTCCCATCTGTTGTCAACATCTGCCACTCCTCCTATCTGTTGTCAACAGCTATGTTTCTCCGCATCGCCACTCTTCTCATATCTTGTCAACAGCTATGTTCCTCGACATTGCCGTTCTTCCCAACTGTCGTCAACATTTACGTTACTCGACATTGCCATTCTTCCCTATGTTGTCAACATTTATTTTTTCTCGACATTGCCACTCTTCCCATCTGTTGTTAACAACTATGCCTCTCGACATTGCCACTCTTCCCAGCTGTTGTTAACATATGTGTTTCTCAACAATGCCGCCTTTCTCATTTGTTGTTAGCATCTATGTTACTCAACATTGCCACTCTTCCCAACTGTTGTCAACATCTATGTTTCTCGACATTGCCACTCTTCCCAACTATTATCAACATCTATGTTTCTCGACATTGCCACTCTTCCCATCTGTTGTTAACATCTATGTTTCTCGACATTGCCCCTCTTCCCAACTGTTGTTAACATCTATGTTTCTCGACATTGCCGCTTTTCTCATGTGTTGTTAACATCCATGTTTCTCGACATTGCCACTCTTCCCAACTGTTGTCAACATCTATGTTTCTGGACACTGCCACTCTTCCCAACTGTTGTCAACATCTATGTTTCTCGACATTGCACTCTTCCCATCTGTTGTCAACATCTATGTTTCTCGACATTGCCACTCTTCCCAACTGTTGTCAACATCTATGTTTCTGGACACTGCCACTCTTCCCAACTGTTGTCAACATCTATGTTTCTCGACATTGCACTCTTCCCATCTGTTGTCAGCATCTATGTTTCTGGACACTGCCACTCTTCCCAACTGTTGTCAACATCTATGTTTCTCGACATTGCACTCTTCCCATCTGTTGTCAATATCTATGTTTCTCGACATTGCCCCTCTTCCCAACTGTTGTTAACATCTATGTTTCTGGACAGTGCCACTCTTCTCATTTGTTGTTAACATCTATGTTTCTCGACACTGCCACTCTTCTTCGCTGATGTGCTGTTCCCCGTTCCTTGTTCGCTGATGCGCTCGTATTACTCGACCAAACCTTTCTCCTATCTCTCGCCAAACCATTATGTCAGTCATTCTCTTTTCCGTCTGTAGTCAAATCTCTGTGTCATTCGACACTTTCATTAAAACTACCGCCACAACTTTAGAACTTTGTGTCCATTTGTGCCGGCGGGGGCTTTCAGCGCGGGGTCTGAGACTGCTCCGGCTTCAAAGTCATCGACGAACTTCCACGCGCCCGAGTGTAGTCATCTGAGACCTCAACGTTTCGTCTTCTTCCCGGGAAGGCAAAGCTGAGGGCAGTGATGGGATATTTGAGGAGGGAAAAGAAGTACGATGCGTACACTAACGATGTGCCTGTTCTAGCTATGGCTTTGAGCAACGGTTTCTGCATGACGTAAGATCGACCGAGGCCGCCACTTACTGTTTAGCGAGTTCATAGCCAAAACGGTATCCCAGATATTATCCGATATTTGCCGAGAAGAAGAAGAAGAAGACTGTTTAGCGAGTTCACAGCCAAAACGGTATCCCAGATATTATCCGATATTTGCGGAGAAGAAGAAGAAGAAGACTGTTTTGCGAGTTCATAGCCAAAACGGTATCCCAGATATTATCCGATATTTGCCGAGAAGAAGAAGAAGAAGTGTGATATGTACTGTAGCTGTGTGAAAGTCGAGGTGGCCGTCCTGGGCTCCCGTCCCTAATAAATCTACGGTTTCTGTGGACGTAAAGCAACACTCAACCAACCAACATGTTTGTTTGAGTCATTAAATGGTTCAGTCAATCATTATCATGTTTTGTTTGTTTGTTTTGTTTTTGTTGTTGTTGCTGTTGTTTTTGAATTGTCTTTTTTTCTTTTCTTTTTTTCGGGGCGAGATTTAGTACCACATTTTAGATTTGTTGCATCGCTCACGGAAAGTGTTTCAAATCACATTTGTCATCCTTACCGCGTGAAAGAGCTGACACTATGACGGTTTGTCGCTCGTAAGCGGAAAATCTGTGGAAAATGTCAACACCTTTCACGACCCGACTGAATATAAAGTAGTTATATTTTAACTCCTTGTGTTTTGGATTCCCATGTACGTTTCCCCCCTCTGTCTGTCTGTCTGTCTGTCTCTCTCTGTCTCTCGCTGTGTGTCAGTGTGTGTGTGTGTGCGTGTGTGTGTGTGTGTGTGTGTGTGTGTGTGTGTGTGTGTGTGTGTGTGTGTGTGTGTGTGTGTGTGTGTGTGTGTGTGTGTGTGTGTGTGTGTGTGTGTGTGTGTGTGTGTGTGTTGTGTGTGTGTTGTGTGTGTGTGTGTGTGTGTGTGTGTGTGTGTGTGTGTGTGTGTGTGTGTGTGTATGTGTGTGTGTGGTGTGTGTGTGTGTGTCTCTCTCTCTCTCTCTCTCTCTCTCTCTCTCTCTCTCTCTCTCTCTCTCTCTCTCTCTCTCTCTTAACGTACTAAATTGGAATTACTGGCTACAGTTCTGTCACATGTGAAAACGCTTTT
>JABMCL010002637.1:305000-315000 GCA_018857735.1 Alviniconcha marisindica | reverse complement strand
TTATGGATGCCAGTTTTCTGTCTCTTTCTGCCCAATCTCCCCGCTTCACAGGAAGGCCCGCAGGTCTTAATGTCCGCCATTGCCCCGCCCCCATCTCTCTCTCTCTCTCTCTCTCTCTCTCTCTCTCTCTCTCTCTCTCTCTCTCTCTCTCTCTCTCTCTCCAATCAGTTAGGCTATGCCACCCACTCTCTCTCTCTCTCTCTTGATCAGCTCAGCCACCTCCCTCTCTCTCTCCCTCTCTCTTTCTCACCCTCTACCTCTCCGCATCTCTCTCTCTCTCTTTCTCTCTCTATATATATTTTTTTTTTTGATCAGTTACTCTATGCCACCGTCTTTTCTTCTCACTCTCTCTCTCTCTCTCTCTCTCTCTCTCTCTCTCTCTCTCTCTCTCTCTCTCTCCCTCTCTCTCTCTCTCTCTCTCTCTCTGTCCCTTGATCAGCCAAGCAGCAGAGTTGTTCACTATGGCAGGCCTGCAAGGGGGAAAATGACGAAGAAAAAAAAAAGGGAGGCCGGCATCATGGTAAAGGGCCGGAGTGGGAATTCTGTGACAGGATCCCGTCTTCTCACTTTAGTTTTGCGTTCTCTGATGAAACCAAGGCATGCCGAGAAATCAAACAACGACACAGACGGTAAAACACACACACACACACACACACACACACACACACACACACACACACACACACACCCACACACACACACACACACACACACACACACACACACACACACACACACACACACACACACACACACACACACACAATAACAACAACAACAACACAACAAACCTGGTTTTATTCGGATAACACAAAAACATGCGCACAATTTCACGGTTCCGCCCCCCTCCCCCCTCCACACACACCTTTTTTCTCTCCAAGCAATAGAAAGACAAATAAACGAAGTTAAAGTAATGACATTTTCTATACTTATCCTATTTCAGTTATTGGCAGCGGCGTTTCTGGAATGTGTTGAAGAATGCTAGCACGACAGAAACCTTTTCGCTTTTAAGGAAAAGGAACAGGACTATTTATCTGCCACCAAAACCCTTGGGGTAGCCAGGCACAAACATTTCTATTTTATTTTTATAAAAAAAAAAAGATTCCCATGGAATGTGGATAGATTTGTTGAGGACCAGGAACACATACTTTCCCCCATAAGCTATAGCTTGTATACTTTCAGTAAAAACAGCATCAATAGGTTTCGATTGGTTTTGTTTGTTTGTTTGTTTGTTTGTAGGTTACACGCTTATATAACTCTG
Organism: Alviniconcha marisindica; assembly: GCA_018857735.1. Lineage (NCBI taxonomy): Eukaryota > Metazoa > Mollusca > Gastropoda > Provannidae > Alviniconcha > Alviniconcha marisindica. Next base: position 313,739 of record JABMCL010002637.1, on the reverse strand, counting down.
CTGTCATCGTTCAATCATTGCAACGAATATCATTTATCCAGTAAATTATATTTCAATTCCACTGAGGCCACTATTTAAGCCTATCCTGCTTTCTCAATCACACGCGCTCTTATTCTCTATTTGATTAAAGCTCTTTCGTGTGCAAGTGTTGATGAAGAAAATAATTATGACATGGTTGCAACATATATTACGATGTTGATGTAATACTATAGAAAAGCATCTCACATTAAAATGTTGTATTTTATTGGCTCTTTGTTTGCGGCCAGAGCATCTTACATTTTATTTTTTATTTTTTATTGGTTGTATATTTTCGACCAGAGCTGTGCATAGTACGGTTGAAGTTAGGGTGACTTGACTCCTAACTCCACCGCTCTTTATCATTATTTTTATCCTGCAATATTGCTACAGAGAGCAGTGTGTACTCGTGCCCTGTCTGCCTGTATTAGTCTAGATCACCTCTTCAATCAAAAGCGGATTTGTTTTCTTTCTAACACTATAAACGTGACAACTGCCAAATTATGTATTATGATACAGTATCTGCATGTTGAGATGTACCCGTTTCTTTACCCGCATGCTTTTCATTCTCGGGGCTGGAACATTTTGGTGTTAATCTCACGAGACCATTCTGAAAATTTTCACCATTTGGCAAAGCGCGCATCACACGTGGCTTACGTCTCGAAAGATCTCAAGTGTCTCAAGCATTGAGGAGCTTGGGACAGTACCTGCCAAGGACGTCACGCATTCACACCATTCTCCTCATTATTGACCAAGGACCAAAAAACAACAACAAAAAAACAACTAAACGGTGTTGGAGTGGATTTGGGGTGGGGGTAGGATGGGGGGAGGATGGCAAATCCCTTCCATTGTTCATGTATGTTCAAACAATGTGTACTGATTGTTCAATTATTCACTCATTTTCAAATATGTTTCTATTCTATTATTATTTTTGTTTGTTTGCCTAGCTCCTTGGTTTACTTTTCAAGAAACAAACCATCGCCTATTGTTCAGACAACGTGAACTGATAGCTAAATTATTCCTTCGTTTTCATCTCCTCTCTCTCTCTCTCTCTCTCTGTTTCTGTCTGTCTGTCTGTCTGTGTGTATGTGTGTGTGTGTGTGTGTGTGTGTGTGTGTGTGTGTGTGTGTGTGTGTGTGTGGTGTGTGTGTGTGTGTGTGTGTGTCTCTCTCTCTCTCTCTCTCTCTCTCTCTCTCGTTTTGTTGTTGTCGTTGTTTGTTTTTTGATTTGCTTTTTTGTTGTTGCTTGTTTTGTTTATATGTTTGTTTTGTGTTTGCTACTCTGTCATCAAGTTCTTTACTTACATTTCAAGTGACAAACCAACACCTACTCACGACTATAAGGAGCACATTGCACGCCTACTGACCTCAGCAAACAACAGTAAAGCACAAAGGCACCTTCTCCTGACCACAGTGGTAACAGCAAGAGCAACTTCGCTTGACACTCCGGCTCACGATGATGCAACTCGTTGTAAGTAAACCAATTCAGACAATGGAGTCAGGACAAGCATTGCGATGGACACACGGACACAAGGACGCACGGACGTGAACTCATAGTATGCCCTCAACAACCCCCAGCTTAACCTCTTCTCAGTTCGTAACACACACACACACACACACACACACACCACACACACACACACACACACACACACACACACACACGTGTACACATGTGACGGCAGACAGGCCAACTAATAAAACAAAATAAAAACGGTTGGAGGAAATTGAAACACACGAGGAAGCCAGTAAAAACAAAAACAAAACAAAAAACAAAAAACAGTACCACTAAGCCATCGAGCGCACACTTCCCAGCACAGATTTAAAAGGAAAATTCAAGAAGTGGTGACCGAGAAGAGCGCGGGACTCAGGCCCCCCCCCCCCCCCCCCCCCCCCCCCCCCCCCCCCCCCCGACACACACACACACACACACTCACACTCCCACCACTCTCTATCTTCTTCCTCATCTTCTTCCTTTTCCTTTTTTCTGCCCCCCTTTCCATTTTTGTACGTCTTTAGGCCGGCATGTCTCCACTCGCCGGATGGCGGTGTCCCACAAAAAGTGGCGACCAGCGCTGGAGACACGCAATTATCAGAGAGTCAAGACCAGTGCAACACGGCGGCCAAATTGTGGATGCGGCTGTGGACAGGACGCGGAGTGCGAGGGGAAGAAATAAGAAAAGAAAGCACAACGGTCTCGATCTCTATCTAGGCTGTGTACTTGTAGCTTGTGCCGTCGTACGGGGCTTCAGTCATGCCGAGTCCTAGCTTCTTATAACACAAGTCAGCGGAAAGGCGTGCGGAATGATGTGAAAACAATGATCCACCTGAAGACGTGTGTACTTCTTCATTCAGCTCGGATCGGCAGTTGACGCAAGCTTTAGTTGCCGAGGTGTTGAATAAAGCCGGAGTTGTCAGTCTCAGACGCGCGCACGCGCACACGCACGCGCACACACACACACACACACACACACACACACACACACACACACACACACACGCATATATATATATATGGGTCCACACACACACACACACACACACACACACCACACACACACGCACACACACACACACACACACACACTTTTCTTCTTTCTTTTCTCTTTCTTTCTTTCTTTCTTCTTTTTCTTCTTCTTCTTGTTCTCCTTCTTCTTCTTCTGTTATTATCATCGATCGCTTTCATATAGCGCTGTTCTCTGCTCTCGCACAGATTCACTGCGCTCATATCGCATGTGATTCTGAATGAGTGTCTGTATCCTTTTGTAGCGTGTTTCTAATATCCACTGAAGTAGTGTACTGACACCGCTAATTGCTTGTTGCATGAGTGGTACATATACGCGCCACGTGAAGCTGCTCCCGTCTCGGCGCATGTTTACGTGTATTCCATGTAATCATGCACCAGTGGTCACTTCACTCCCCAAGCCACATAGGTAGGGTGCATGTGTGCTTAGCTGTAACCTGCCACCTGCACTTTTGGCAGAATGACCGAGATCTTCTACGTGCTACTGCGGTAACACGGGGGTGGAACGGATACCGAAATAAGAGTCAGCACGGAAAGTTGACCCTGAAGAAGAAAATTCTCCCGCCGCTCCTGCGGGAATCGAACCCGGGACCTTTCAGTCACGAACCTAACTAATCTGATCTAACTACTGAGCTATCCCCACCTCCGTTTCTTTCTTCTTCTTCTTTTTTTCTTTTCTTTTTTCTTTTCTTTTCTTTTTCTCTCCCTGAGAAAGAGGTTGGTTGCTGTACAAGTTTTCGTTATGATCATTATCAGAGATGTCCGTAAAGGTATATTCTCTTTGTTATCACACACACACACACACACACACACACACACACACACACACACACACACACACACACACACACACACACACACACACACACACACACACACACACACACACACACACACACACACAGGTCCGCGCATTTAACCATGTCATTCTGAAACTGTTTTTACAGTTGGGGAACACTGTATCGAACACGGTTTAGTTCAAGCAACCAAATAATATATTTATTTTATTGAATTTATTCATTCACCTATTCAGGTGTTTTTTAGGACTGCTCTATCTCAGATGCATTCAGCGTCGGAATTCAAACACGAGGTCAAATGACGTCCTAGGTGTAGACGAGAAACACTTGCTGGATCTATTATATGACGTCCTAAAAGGGTTAACTTCAGAATGCTCATGTGCACGTCAAGCAGTAGATCATGGTTCCGATCAAGTACAGGGGAAGAATACTTCTATTACATTTTAGCCAAAGTTAGAAGAAGGGGTGGGGGGCGGGGAGATACACAGCATAATGATGCTTTATTGGATTTTTAAAAAAAATATTAACCCTTTTACTGCCACGATGTCACTTGAAAACGAACGATAATAATGCAAAATTTGAAATCCGTACGCCTTTTTTCGTTCTCGCTTTACCATATGAAAAGATTTCTGTCAGAACAATATTAAAAGTAGACTTGTTTGACATAGGACCGGAAAATATACCGTTTGCAGGCATGTGTGTGGACTTTTCAGCCCAGAAATTATACGGGCTGGGGCAGTGAAGGGGTTAGGAAATCCACCAGTAGCTCTTTCGAGTCTCCTGCCTCCAAAGGAAGAGCCAGAACACACTTGCTGAGAACAAGCTGAAAGTTTGTAGGCAAACTGAAATCCTTTTCCCCAAATTCTCCTCCCCTCACCCTCCGTCCCGCAGCCCCTTTCTCCACAGTCCCGTTCCCTCTTCCCCCTCCCTGCATCCCTCTCCCCACAGTCCCTTTCCCTCTTTACCCTCAGTCCCTATCCCTCTTTACCCTTTCCGCATCCCTTTCCCCAAAGTCTCTTTCCATCTTCCCCCTCCCTGCATCCCTCTCCCCACAGTCCCTTTCCCTCTTTACCCTCAGTACCTATCCCTCTTTACCCTTTCCGCAACCCTTTCCCCAAAGTCTCTTTCCATCTTCCCCCTACCTGCATCCGTCTCCTCCCGGTCCCTTTCCCTCTTTACCCTCAGTCCCTATCCCTCTTTACCCTTTCCGCAACCCTTTCCCCAAAGTCTCTTTCCATCTTCCCCCTCCCTGCACCCCTTTCCCCACAGTCCTTTTCCATCTTCACCCTTCCCTGCATCCCTCTCCCCACAGTCCCTTTCCCTCTTTACCCTCAGTCCTTTTCCCTCTTTCCATCTTCCCTCTCCCCACAGTCCCTATCCCTCTTTACCCTTTCCGCATCCCGTTCCCCACAGTCTCTTTCCATCTTCCCTCTCCCTGCATCCCTTTCCCCACAGTCCTTTTCCATCTTCACCCTTCCCTGCATCCCTCTCCCCACAGTCCCTTTCCCTCTTTACCCTTTCCGCATCCCGTTCCCCACAGTCTCTTTCCGTCTTCCCCCTCCCTGCATCCCTTTCCCCACAGTCCTTTTCCATCTTCACCCTTCCCTGCATCCCTTTCCCCATAGTCCCGTTCCCTCTTTACCTTCCCTGATTCCCTTTCCACATAGTCCTTTTCCCTCTTCACCTTCCCTGCATCCCTTTCCCCACAGTCCTTTTCCATCTTCACCCTTCCCTGCATCCCTTTCCCCATAGTCCCGTTCCCTCTTTACCTTCCCTGATTCCCTTTCCACATAGTCCTTTTCCCTCTTCACCTTCCCTGCATCCCTTTCCCCCAGTCCCTTTCCCTCTTTACCTTCCCCGATTCCCTTTCCACACAGTCCTTTTCATCCTCTTTGCCAAACGCAAAATGGATAGCTACATAGTCGAAATGCTCTATACAAGCGGACATTGACATTGCTATTGTATTACAAGACCAAACAAATAATAGGCGGGCGTGAACAAAAGAATGCCAGATCCAATGAATGTTTTAGTTCCAAATGTTTGATCCCATACACAGAGAGCGAAATGCAGTCAACAGAAAAGAAGAAGCATTATTATTATTGACCGCTTTGTATATAGCGCTCTTGTTTGCTCTCGAGCAGACTCACTGCGCTCTTGTCGCATACGATTCCGAATGAGTGACTGTGGCCTTTTTATAGCGCTGTTTGAATATTCACCGAAGTGGCGTACTTGCAGCGCTATTTGGTTGTTACATGGATGGTGCCACGTGAAACTGCTGATGTCTCGGTGCAAGTTGTGTGTACACCATACAGCCATGCAGCAGTTTACACTGTCACTTTATTCGAAGCCACATAAGTAGGATGCATGTGTTTAGCAGTAACCTGCCGCCCGTCCACTTCTAGCAGAATGACCGGGATCTTTTACGTGCTACTGCGGTAACACGAAGGTGGAATGGATACCGAAATAAGAGTCAGCACACAAAGTTGACCACGAAGAAGAAAATTCTCCCTCCGCTCCTGCCGGGACTCGAACCCGAGACCTTTCGATCACGATTCTGACGCTCTACCATTGAATTATCCCCGCTCCCAGCATATCACTCTGCGGATAAAAACAGTCCAAGTCATCAATACAGAAGAAGAAAGGTATTATAAGTGAAAGAAACGGAGAAATAAAGGGGGATGAGGGAGGGGGAGAGAAGGGGCTTGACGTGGAGAGTATTTTCATTTTCATCGGCGAAACAAAGTGGCAGTCAGTGATTCAAAAACAAAACACAAAGACGTGAGAAAGGAAAACCCCTTTACAGTAAAGGTCCGACAAAGTGAACAAGATCGATGTAAGCTACTCGGGTTCTAGTTTGCGGTCGCAGACCGTAACGTTTTGGGGGCTAAGTGCGCAGGACCGGAACTTTCTCCTCTGCCACTTCCTGATTGTCGCCCCTTGCGCTTCTTGACCTCCGTCGCGGGGCTTGACCTTTGCAGTGCTTTTCCTCGCTAATGGGACCGTCTCGTAATTAGCGCTGTTTTGCTGCTGTGTGGCTGTCTGCTTTTTTGTTTGTTTGAATTTTCTGAAAGAAACAACTTTCATTCGTCCTATTCTACATCGTGCAACTTCCGATTGTTTAGTGTTCATGGGTTCTCTCATAAATTTGTTGATTTCTATCAATAACTTTGTTATTATTGTTATTATTAATATTATTGATCGCTTTTATATAGCGCTATTCTCCGCTTTCGAGCAGACTCGCTGTGCTCGCATGTGATTCTGCATGAGTGAATAGCTTTTTATAGCTCGTTTTTGAATATCCACCGAAATAGTGTACTTACAGCGCTGGCATGGCTGGTGCCACATGAAGCTGCAGCCATCTCGGCGCGTTCTGTGTACACCATACAACCATGCACCATGTCACTTCATGCAAAGCCACATACATAAGGTGTATGCATGTTTAGCTGTAACCTGCCACCTGCACTTTTGGCAGAATGACCGGGGTCTTTTACTGCGGTAACACGGGGTGGAACGGATACCGAAATAAGAGTCAGCACAGAAAGTTGACCCTGAAGAAGAAAATTCTCCCTCCGCTCCTGCAGAGATTCGAACCCGCGACCTTTCGATCATGAGTCCGGCGCTCTAACCACTGAGCTATCCCCGCCCCCCAAACGATTGTTCCAAACGATTTCTCTGGATTCCTCTCTCTCTCTCTCTCTCTCTCTCTCTCTCTCTCTCTCTCTCTCTCTCTCTCTCTCCAACCCCATCCCCTTTCTTTTTCTTTTTGCTTTTTCCTTCCGAAATTCTTATTATTCCATCAACGTATTGTCTCGTTTTCCTCCTACCTTTCTTTCTTTCTTTCTTTCCTTGACAGTTGATATTTCTTACTTTTCCCCCCTGTCCAGTGCTTACTAACAGAAGAGCGCGTGCGATGTTAGAGCAGGGTTCACGTTCTGTGAGCGATGTATTCACAAACGGGACACAGCTGCGTTGAATATTCACTAATGGGACATAATTATGTTCAGTATTCGCTAGTGGGACATAGCGGTGTGTCGCGTTCACTAATGGTTACCAGACGAGGCCCATATAACACATATAACAGTGTTTGGTGTCCTTTCATGAAACACAGCGATACTCGGTGTTCATGCAGGTCCGACGTATGCTGTGACAGTACTTTCTACGACCTGTGTGCAGTGTGAGAGAGATGTCGACGAGTTGTGTGCGGTGTGAAAGAAGTGTTCCCGAGCTGTGTGCGATGTGAGAGCGGTGTCTACGTTCTGTGTGCGGTGTGAGAGCGGTGTCCACGTTGTGTATGCGATGTGAGAGCAGTGTTCACATTATGTGTGCGGTGTGAGAGCGGTGTCCACGTTCTGTGTGCGGTGTGAGAGCAGTGTTCACATTATGTGTGCGGTGTGACAGCGGTGTCCACGTTGTGTGTGCGGTGTGAGAGCAGTGTTCACATTCTGTGTGCGGTGTGAGAGCGGTGTCCACGTTCTGTGTGCGGTGTGAGAGCGGTGTCCACGTTCTGTGTGCGGTGTGAGAGCGGTGTCCACGTTCTGTGTGCAGTGTGACAGCGGTGTTCACGTTGTGTGTGCGGTGTGAGAGCAGTGTTCACGTTATGTGTGCGGTGTGACAGCGGTGTCCACGTTGTGTGTGCGGTGTGAGAGCAGTGTTCACATTCTGTGTGCGGTGTGAGAGCGGTGTCCACGTTCTGTGTGCGGTGTGAGAGCGGTGTCCACGTTCTGTGTGCGGTGTGAGAGCGGTGTCCACGTTCTGTGTGCGGTGTGAGAGCGGTGTCCACGTTCTGTGTGCGGTGTGAGAGCGGTGTCCACGTTGTGTGTGCGGTGTGAGAGCAGTGTTCACATTATGTGTGCGGTGTGAGAGCGGTTCACGTTTGTGTGCGGTGTGAGAGCAGTGTTCACATTATGTGTGCGGTGTGACAGCGGTGTCCACGTTGTGTGTGCGGTGTGAGAGCAGTGTTCACATTCTGTGTGCGGTGTGAGAGCGGTGTCCACGTTCTGTGTGCGGTGTGAGAGCGGTGTCCACGTTCTGTGTGCGGTGTGAGAGCGGTGTCCACGTTCTGTGTGCGGTGTGAGAGCGGTGTCCACGTTCTGTGTGCGGTGGAATAGCCGTCATGGCGGGCCGGTCCCAGGTCCAGGGCGAGCGGTCTAATTAGCGCTATTCACCGCACGCTTCGGGTCTTGGAGGTAGTGTGAGACAGCAGCCCTGGTCAGCACGCCGCTTCTTCCGCTGGCCGGTAATGACGGCACCCTTCCTCCCGTTCTCCCCTCTCTTGCACTGGCCCTGTCTGTCTGTCTGTCTGTCACACACACACACACACACACACACACACACACACACACACACACACACACACACACACACACACACACACACACACGCACACACACACACACACACACAC
>JABMCL010002637.1:275000-295000 GCA_018857735.1 Alviniconcha marisindica | reverse complement strand
TCGGTTTGGTCCAGTGGAGTGTCGCTCGTCCGTCAAACGGACGGAAACAAGTTAGACTCGACTTAATCCAGTTCACATTTTTCATACTTTTTTCTTTCTTTCTTTCTTTCTTTACTTTTTTAACTTTTATTTTACTTCCTTTCTTTCTTTCTTTTCTTTCTTTCTTACCCTTTTTTTCCTCCTTTTTTTTGTCCTTAAAAAAATGTTTTGTGGCCCGCACACTTGACTTCTCGCCGACGACTGCAGCTCCCGCCATGGCAACGACGCCGACAGGAACATGGGGAAACTGATGTAAGAGCTAGGGTAGGATCGAAGTGGGTGATAATGAGAGTCGCGAGCAGCGAGGGAAAGGAAGCGACTTCACCTGTTGTGCGTGCTTTCTAGGACAATGACAGCTACCGATGTCACTCCCCCTTCCCCCCCCCCCCCCCCCCCCCCCCCCCCCCCCCCCCCCCGCCCCCCTTCACTCGCCTGTTGCTTTCCTCGCCGATCAATATCTACGGACTGTATTTTGTATGTATGTGTATATATAGCCTACGCCGCTAGCCAGCCAATCAAAGGCCCAATGTCCCCGCGCATGCGTGCACTATAGCGCGTCGGAGCGGTTGCACGTGCGTGGGTCAAGCGAAGCGTCAGTGCGACAGCTGCACCACGAGTGTTTGCAAAACGCCCAGGTGGGAATAACGTCCAGAGCATCCCCTCCCCGACCTCGCCCCCTCCCTCCCCTTCCCCCGCTGCCCCCCCCCCCCCCCCATTCCCCCCCCCCCCCCCCCCCCCCTTCCGCTTCAACCCTCAGCTAATATCGGAGGTAACTCATCAGTTTCGCGTTCAGGACCTTGCTAAGCATTGAGTTCTGTAAGCCTACATTTTGGCGTAGCCAGAACTGTAGACCTGCCGTGTTTTCTGTTCCGTGATGTTGTCTTCATCCGTCTCAAGTCTCCAAGCTGTGTAAATTAAGCTTTGTATAGTCAGAATGCTCGTGTGTGCGTGCGCCTGTGTGTGTGTGTGTGTGTGTGTGTGTGTGTGTGTGTGTGTGTGTGTGTTGTGTGTGTGTAGGTGCGTGCTTAAAATAGTCTCTATGGACAATATTTTGCGCTTGATATATATTATTATTATTATTAGCCAGCGAGTGTCCTTCTGATCTTCTCGTTCCATTAAATGGCCCGCTTCAATAGGTTGATGAAGACTCGGATTTTATATGAGGTAGTTATGTAGGGATGCATGGACGTACGGATCAGAGGCAGTGGGGAATGGTGGGTAGGGTAGGATGAGGTAGATTTTAGGCTGGGGGGTGTTGGGGGCGGAGGAGGAAGATCGGGGAGTGTGTGTGTGTGTGTGGGGAGGGGGGGGGTACTGGGACTTTGGGTCAGTTCTTGAGGTGGGTTGCAATCTCGGACTTGAAGTAGTCCGCTATAAATGCCGCTATGCGTTAAGGCGTTGGACCTCTAATTCTCAGTGGCGCTATCCCATTTTCAGTGTTTGGGTCCCAGACAGTGGCTGCGTACTGAAGGATCGGTCGAACAAGGTCTTTGTACGCGGTTTCCTTTGTCTTCTTATTCTCGATTCTGAGGTTGCGCTGTAGGAAGCCAAGTGTCTGATTAGCTTTGTTGGCAATGGCATTGACATGAGTGTTTCATATAATGTCGTCCCGACGAGGTGGCTGCAACAAAAAGTGCACTTTTGTTTCCTATTTCGCGGTACACCACACACACACACACACACACACACACACACACACAACACACACACACACACACACACACACACACACGCACACACACACACACACACACACACATACACACACACAAGCACCATTGTGTAAGCTATCTATTACACTTGTGTGGATTATTAATCGAAATCGTACTTTGAATCGATCGCAAACTTCTATCAACCATGTTTTAAGTGTTTATTGTAGTTACCAAAGATGTGTCCATCAAAAATAGTTCAAAATCCAATGGCTGAGTTCAGCAAATCAATGTATATTTTGCACAACTACTTTCCAAATTTGCTGATAGCGTGTGCACATAATATAATTGCTGACGTCAAACAGATGTTCTTGTTTATGTCTACATAGCTAATCAACAATTCTCTTTTTGTTTTGTTTTTGTTTTTACTCTAAGCGAATCCAAAGTCAGATATGTCTTGATTTCATGTCACAATTAATCTTTGATTAATAGTTTCCTTGAAAAAATTCACTTCTTTTTCTTTTCTTCTTCTGCTGCATCGGAACAAAATGAGCTTTCTCTTGTAAACCCTAATTACTTGTAAAGTCGGCGATCAAAGTCTGCCGTATCTGTATTTTATCATATAGTCCTAAATTCTGCAAAAAAAGACTTTATCTGTCCGAGCTGCCAGAAGATATAAGTGCCTGTTTTAGCGTTGGTGTTTGTACCAGAATTGGGCGTCGCCAAAGTAACTTATTAAGCTTATATAAGATCAAGAGCCAGAGCCGATGACTGATGCAAAATGAGCTTTTAGCCAAAATAGTAGCCCCAAGCTTGAAAACCCAACTATACCCACTCATCAGTTAAACACCTATAGACAAAGTGGTAACCAACTGCGATTCAACCACTTGTCACCAAAAGTCGTAAACAACATGTGGGATTATCACTTACTCTTTATTGCTTCTTTCTGTGCAGTAAGCCATCGTAGATTAATCATCTCAAAACAAACAAAACCAATAATAATAATAACATAAAGCACTGTAGAGTATATTTTGAGTGTATGTTCTTATAAAGATGCAATTGTGATTTATTCGCCAAGTCGTACAGCCCGTGCCTGATTAAACAGATCATTTGACAAAATTAATGTTTGGTTTATGGAAAGGCACTCTACGGCCCCCCCCCCCCCCCCCCCCACCCCCCCCCCCCCCCCCCCACTTCCCCCGCGCCCCGCCCCCCCCCCCCCCCCCCACCCCACACACGCACGCACGCACGCACGCACGGACACACACACGTACGCACACACACACGCACGCACTCACACATACAGACAAGCAGACATACACACGCAAACACGCTGTTTAATCCTTTTACTGCCAAGGATTGAGGAATGTGTGCATCTGATGCTTCTGTTTCAAAGAGTGGGCTTACAGAGAGATTTAGCCAACCAGGAACAGTCACTGGCTTACAGAGAGATTTAGCCAACCAGAAACAGTCACTGGCTTACAGAGAGATTTGGCCAACCAGAAACAGTCACTGGCTTACATTGGCTAGCCAACCCAAAACAGTAATTTTCTTCAACTTTGCTTCTCCACAATTTGCATGAAACGTCAGAATTCGAGCAGGACGCTGGATGACTTCTAGCAGGCCGGCAGGAAACACTTCGTCAAGGACGTTATATGACGTCATAAAGGCAGGAAAAGCATTAAACATATCGGCGAGAGGATATCATTATTTTACGTTTACTGCGAGATTTTGAAATCCGATTGCGGCTGTATGGACCGCGTGCTACAAACTGTTGTCCATAATTAACCTATGTTTACGGAAATGGAAACCCAGCAGAGACGTTTGTGTTCTGATCGTATTCGTTCCGTTTTTATCATGACGTACAGCTCTTGGATTCTTAGTGCCTGTTTGCCTGTTCTTAGTGGATGCCTGTTTGTTTGCTTTTGTTGCTTGGCAACAACCCCCTCTCTCTCTCTCTCTCTCTCTCTCTCTCTCTCTCTCTCTCTCTCTCTCTCTCTCTCTCTCTCTCCTCTCAAGCAGGGGAAAATACGTAGCCCAGTTTTATTCTCTCTCTTTATCAATGAATTAGCCCCCCCCCATTTTATTTTTTATTTTTTATAAAAAACAAATGCAAAGAAGTAGACATGGTATACCGCTGATCCCTGACTTCATAGACATTTTCATTCTCTTGTCTGCTGACGATGTGATGTTGGTTTCTGATACTGTATGTGATCTACAAACCCCCCTCTCTCTCTCTCTCTCTTTCTCTCTGTCTGTCTGTCTGTCTCTGTTCTGTCTGTCTGTCTGTCTGTCTGTCTGTCTGTCTGCCTGTCTGTCTGTCTCTGTCTGTCTGTCTGTCTGTCTGTCTGTCTGTCTGTCTGTCTCTCTCTCTCTCTCTCTCTCTCTCTCTCTCTCTCTCTCTCTCTCTGACCCAAGAGCGTCATTCATCCCGTCTTTTTCCATTAAGGAATGAAAAATACATATATAAATGAATGAATAAATATTAATCGCGCATAAAAACTTCCACACAAATCCCTACATTTTTCACAGCGCAATTAAGCCTGCTCTTGGCATCCAACAGTAAACACATTGTGAGACATTTATCAGTCTGTTTGTATAAAGCTTTTGAGTTGCGTAGCATTTTAAGTTACTAATTTAAGCACATTGTTGTTAGTTTGTTGGTTTTGTTTTTCACGTGCATAACTAGCTTGTACTATAAGTGATAATTAGCTCATCCATCCGCACCTTGAATGAAAAGCAATGCCCTGAAATATTCAGGAATAAATCTTAGTTATCCCTATCCGTATCTGTCTCTTGGATAGACTTTCCGACTTTCTGAACTTTCCTTGTATAGTAAAGACTCTCTCTCTCTCTCTCTCTCTCTCTCTCTCTCTCTCTCTCTCTCTCTCTCTCAATCAATTGCTTAATCGTGCTTATAATATTTGTTTGTGTTATTGTCGCATTTATTTATGCTTGTAGTATAGCAAGGACTGGCTGTTAGATACGTCCAAATGAACCTAACGCTACTGTCCTTGAGTATTAAAGTTTTCGACTCTCTCTCTCTCTCTCTCTCTCTCTCTCTCTCTCTCTCTCTCTCTCTCTCTCTCTCTCTCTCGTCCCCCTCACCCCCAGTTGCAACATCCATATATCCAGCTTACTATGCTTTGTTTTGTTCCAGTTACCACAAAAACGAAGAAGTTGAATAAACGTTTGGCAATTAAAAACAACAACAAAACAAACACCTTTTTTCATGTTTTGTTTGCGACCGTTTGTACCACCGTTTCCTTAACTCCTTTACCACACTAAATGAGCGTGACTTTTGGATCAAAGTACAATATCAGGAACCTCGGTTATATAAAACTCTGATCACCACCGCCAGTTCAATCTCAGCCCCTAAGTGCCCCACCCTTCCCTCGGTCTCCGACATCTTTCCCCCCCCCCCCCCCCTCTTCAACCCGCCCCCCCCCCCCCCCCCCCCTCCCCCCGCCCCCTCACCACTCCCTTCCCCTTATTCCATCGCGCGCTGCGCACCGCACCATACCAGCGAAGCTCCCGAGCCTACAGATTGGAGATCGATAACGACCAGAATCCAGAAAGGGTGGGGGGTGGGGTCGGGGGGACGGGAAGGGAATAAGAATGAAAGACACAGAGAGAAAAGAGAGGAAGAAGGAAAGGGGGGGTTGGGGAGACAGAAAGAGAGAGAGAGACAGACAGATCGAGAGAGAGAGAGAGAGACAGAGACAGAGACAGAGACAGACAGAAAGACAGACAGACAGAGACACAGAGAGAAAGAGAGTGAGAGACAGAGAGAGTCAAGATGATGGAGGTAGTCAATGGCAAGAACTTTCCAAGGCAAAAAGGGAGGGCCGGTGGGGGTGCCCGGAAATGGTGGAGGGTGCTGGAGGGGGGGGGGAGGGGGGGTAGCGAGGTGGATGGGGGGGGGGGGGGGGAGGGGAGGTTGACAGGAAGGAGTGGAAAAGAGGGGAGGGGTGGAGTGAGAATGGGAGAGGGGGAGGAGGGGGGGGGGAGGAAGGGAGGGGAGACGAGAAGGATCACCTTGAGCTAATGGATTCCATAGCCCTGAGCGAGAACTCGATTTGCACGCGGAAGGTCCTGGGCCCCCCTGAGAGAGGACTGACGGGCCCGAATTTCACGGGACGGTGGCTGGGCCTGTCGCCCGGTCGGCCTCCGGGCCCGATCCGACCTGACAGAACAAGATGCTTGGTCGGACAGCCTGATGCTTGGTCGGACAGCCTGAAAGGTTCCTGCACTCAGACTCGGGGTTCCAGGCCGCTCCTGCAACGCTCGTCTGGCAATCTGAGAGCAGAGCACAGAGACGGGGAAAGAGGACGGGCGAGAAAACGAGAAAGATGGAGGGTGTGTGTACGGGAGAGAGAGAGAGAGACAGACAGACAGACAGACAGACATTTGGAGCGAAAGAAAGGGCGGGTTGAACAGATGAGTTAAACAGATCCACAACGAGATAGTGTTACTCTCACTAATAACAGATTCCTAGTCTCACGGAGTGAGTATCCGGCGTATTTCTGATTTGCTGAAGTAGCTTTTCTCCCCTCCTTTTCAAAGTCAGAAAGACACTGACTGGTTTACAATACTAAGCCCCCCCCCCCCCCCCTCTCTCTCTCTCTCTCTCTCTCTCTCTCTCTCTCTCTCTCTCTCTCTCTTTCTTTTTTTCTTTTTTTCTTTTCTTTTACGAAGACAACATAACCTAATTATTTACGTATAGCAAAAATAATCGTAGGAGGAATAGTCATCATCTTCACTGTGTTGGTTGTTATAATACGTGGTGATGTTCTGTAGTTGTAGTTCTTGTTATTAGTGTTGGTAGTGTTCTTTGGTAGAGGGGGTCAATATGTGGTGCTCGTACTGGTGTTGGTGTTGGTAGCGATGGTGCGTTTAGTGTTTTGTGGCCATTGCTGTTATGAGTTTCTTGTTTTGTTCATGTTTCGGTTTATTTCATTACCGCGACATTGAGTGGTACGATCAAAGGCATCATCGTCCATGCGTTAATGGAAAAAGAGCTATTGACACAATAGTTAACGTGTAATATGACAATGTGCTACAAGTGAATATTTGTTGTTTCGTTTCAGTATTGAATTCGTCAGTGTCGTTTTCCACGAAAGAAAAAAGAAAGAAAAAAGAAAAAAAATCCGAGTTCTCAAGACAAGACATCATTATTGTAGTGATAAGGGGATTATCGAAGAATGAATCTCAGAAACTGTTCGTAACCCTCTCTTGACTAATGAGTTTAGCTGTCCTGAAGTACGTCTGATGTACCCTGAAGCCTAAGTGTTTGCAGCAACATCAGAGTGGCAGAGTCATTAAGCTTAATCAAGCCGGTTTGGCATCTTCAAGAATGAAAAACAAAAACAAAGAACTCCCCACATTATCTCCCACGCGAACAAAAACTAAAAACTAAGAAAAAGAGAAAACTTTAATTCGAGCATTTTCGCTTTTCTTCTTCCATGTTCTAAAATTAAAGGGAATTAACAGCGTTCTATTTGCGTCACACACGCAACAAGGGAGACAACAGCAGAATCCCAGTGGTGTCCCTTGCTTTAGCTAGGTGTGACGTCAACCAATCGCCGTTAGTTCTCTTCCTATATTTACTTTACTGAACCGCTCCGGGCCTCAGTCTGCTGCAGTTCTGTTTGTTTGCAGGACCCTTTTAACACCAGATCGTTACGAGGAAGTATTAGTAGGGGGCAGACATTAATTTTAGGACGTTCGAGAGGGAGATGGAATTATGACAATTTATTAAGCTATACCTGGTACCAGACGCCTTCTGCAAGCACCGATTTTCACTGTTTCACGAAGTGCGGAGACCGAATTAAGTCACTATAAACAGCGTCCTTTCTGTTCCACGTACCGACGTTATAGAAGACTGTATGCTAAACAACCAAGCAAAGAAATAATAATAATAATAATGGTAACAAAGGACATTTGTTGTGGTGGTTGTGTGTGTGTGTGTGTGGTGTGTGTGTGTGTGTGTGTGTGTGTGTGTGTGTGTGTGTGTGTGTGTGTGCTTAAAATAGTCTATGGACTAGATTTTGCCCTTGCCTTGATATATAATATATATATATATATATATATATATAATATATATATATATATATATATATTATTATTATTATTTAGCCAGCGAGTGTCCTTCTGATCTGTGTGTGTGTGTGTGTGTGTGTGTGTGTGTGTGTGTGTGTGTGTGTGTGTGTGTGTGTATCTCATCCATAGCTTTGAATATTACGCGGACCAGTCCAGGTAATCGCTTTGGATATTACACGGACCAGACCAGGTAAACACTTTGAATATTACACGGACAGACCGAGGTAATTGTTTTTAATACTGCGCAGACAAAACCACGTAATCGCTTTGAATATTGCGCGGACCTGACCAGACCAGACCAGTTCAGACGCACTGGGTTTTTGTGTGCGCGTGTTTTATTTTGTAGTTTTGTTTCGTTTTGTTTTGCCTTTTGTTTGTTTGTTGATTGTTTGTTTGTTTCAGCCCAGGGCTTGTGCGAGAAGACGAGCGCATGACGACACAAAGCCGAGACGTCAGTCAGTGACCGTGCGGCGAGTGAGCACGCATGCAACACGAGGAGCTCCCTGCCGCACTGTCCCCGTGACCTCCCCCGACCTTTTACGACTGGGGCGCGCGTGCCGTCACAAGGTGCATGGCCACTGCACTCCCTGTGCCACGCGCGTGCTGCCGGAGGCTGACCAAAAGGCCGGGCAGCACGTTGTTGCGGCAAGTGACGCAGCAGGCCTGACAACGCGGTAATTATTGCACGTGACACTCGTTCGCGTCCTGCCCTTCTGACCCAGCCCGCCACTTCGCCTCACTGTACATTAACAGTACCGCGCCGTATGGCACGGCATATTGATGTTGTGCAGCGTGTGTGTGTGTGTGAGTGTGTCTGTGTCTGTGTCTATACCCACACACTCCTTCGTCCTCAGGCAGAGTCGTGACCCTCTGCGGTCGGCAGGATGTAGAAAACAATTAGTAACTACTAACTAACTAACCCACAACTCCAAGCCCTGCTTCCCGTCACCCGTCCTTCTCCAAGCTGCTGCTGCTGCTGATGATGATGATGATGACGTCCATTTTTATATAGAGTGTGATCCCATTAAATTGAATGTTCAGTGCGCTGAAAGAGGCGGGGCGGGAGGGGGGAGGGGAGGGGGGGGGAAGAGAGTTATAAGCCACAGTACGTGGAGTTTG
Organism: Alviniconcha marisindica; assembly: GCA_018857735.1. Taxonomy (NCBI): domain Eukaryota; kingdom Metazoa; phylum Mollusca; class Gastropoda; family Provannidae; genus Alviniconcha; species Alviniconcha marisindica. The sequence goes on along the minus strand of JABMCL010002637.1, from coordinate 286,091 downwards.
TAGCCTGTACCCTACCTTACCCGGCTACTGTACTGTATTCTATGGTACCCGACCGCTCCACCCGCACTGAACCCAGCGCGCACGCACCGTACCCTAGTCTTAAGCCCGTTCTTAATTGGGCGAATGTTTCTTCGCGAACCTAGTTGGAAGTATTCGGCGAACCTATTTGGTTCTTAATTGGGCGAACTTTTCTTCGCGAACCTAGTTGGAAGTATTCGTCCAAGCTATATTCGGGGTCCAAAAAGCTTCGCTCATCATGTTCTGGGAACATTCGCCCTATTCGACGATCATTTCCTCTGATTGGCTGAGAGCAGAGCTCTCCTGTGGATGAAGAAAAATCAAAATCAAAATGGATGACGGTGTCGCTAGGTTCTTCACTCGCTTCGGAGGGAATTTGTTTATTTGTTGACTTGCGGGAGGCGCAGCCTTGTCTCGGAGACCCAGAATGAGATAGTAGTTAGTTGAATTACCCTGTGAGGGATGATTAAAGTATATTGACTTGACTTGACTTGACTTTAGCCTACATTTTTTATCATGCTGTCTGCTGCGCGTCTGCCCCAAGTTCGGGCCGAAGCTTGCATCTCATTACAAGTCAGTTGAGAACGAAGTAAAGTTTGGACTGTCCGATCCATATTCGGCGAACTAAAAGTTCAATTAAGAAACGAATCATAGTTCGTCGAACTGTCCGAAGTATGTTCGGCGAACAAACATTCGCCCAGTTAAGAACGGGCTTTAAGCCACACGATGCTTTTTGAAAGGACTTGGAGTAAACATCCGGTCAGTCGAGCGCCAAGCGAGTGGCGAGCACTGTGCAAGCCGCGAATCCAACGCATGATCGCCCGCAGGTTCAGTGTCACAACCAGGCCAGGGATTGCAAAGTTTCGTGTGACTTGTTATTAACGGCATGCACTGCATTGCACTGTCCCCTGGGAGTAGGGATGGCTCAGTGGTTAGAGCGACGGATTTGTAATCGAAAGGTCGCGGGTTCGAGTCACGGCGGGAGAAAGAAAAAAAATGTTCCTCTATGGTCACCTTTCCTTGTGGACTCTTATTTCGGTATCTGTACCTCGTACTGCACTGGCATATTGTCCAACTACTCAATACTCTAGCCCGCTGGTAATGTACCGTCTTCACACTGTACGCTCGCTGCAGGGGTACTATTGACCAACGTGAGAAATCTTGACCCCTCTGCATGAACACGCTTAGTCCAAAACCATTAATTTTGTATTAATTGACCGGTTATCATTTCAAAATTCAGACCATCTCCGCCCCCGTACAAACACACTTTTTATTTTAAGGATAAAGAAATCCGGGAATGGGGGTGCATTCAACAGACGTTGAATGCACCAATGATGAAAAAAGGAATTCGTAGTGTTCAGTCGTAAAAGAGTTGGTGCCAAAAACAAACAAAAACCCAGTGCACTCAATGGTCTGTTCAAGGAATCGCCAACATTTCGCCGTCGTTCTGGTGTTAACACAAATCGGCGAGAAACTCGTACACAAGACGGTAGAGTGGTACTCATTCTCGAGTGCTACCAAAAACGGATGGAGGGCATATATAACGGAATTAATGGCACGCAGGACTGAGGCTTATTAAGTAGAAGCTTATTTGTTCCCAAGTAACCAAATACGATTGATGGCAAAACAAAAAACATAAAAAATATTTTAAAAAACAAACAAAAAAACAACAACTTATTAGTACCTAAATAACCAAATACGAGTGATGGCACAATACCGAAGCTTATTAGTACCTAAATAATCAAGTATGATTGATGGCACAAAACCGAAGCTTATTAGTACCTAAATAATCATATACGATTGATGACACAAAACGAAAGCTTATTAGTTCCCAAATAACCAGATACAATTGAGGATAGAAAGCATACGTTTCTTAGCTCCTAAATAACCAAATACGATTGAGGGCACACAGCGGAAGCGTAGCAGTCCCCAAATAACCAAATAAGATTGAGGACAAAGAACGGTCTCGCATCAGTTCCTATATAACCAAATACAATCGATGGCACAAAACGGAAGTTTGTAAGTTCCTTAATAACCAAATAAGACGGAGGGCGCAGAATGGAAACTTATTAGTTCCGAAATAACCAAATACGATTGAGAGCACACACAGGAAGCTTGCTGGTTCCCAAATAACCAAATTGTAATGAGGGCACAAAACGGAAGCTTATTAGTTCCCAAATAACCAAATACGATTGAGAACACGCAAAGGAAGTTTACTGGTTCCCAAATAACCAAAAAACGACTGAGGGAACACAACAGAAGTTTGTTACTTCCTAAATAACCAAACATTAATACGACGGAGGGCACACAACGCAAGCTTATTAGTTCCCAAGTAAAACGTTAACACGACCACGTCATGGCGAACGCAAAGCGGAAATGAAGTACTCCCTAAGTAATGAAACAACGTTTGGAGAGCACACAGCTGAAGTCTGTTACCTCTCATCAACACGGATAAACAACAGACGTCGGATGAGAGCTTGACCGTTGCTGTTGTGATGTTCGGAAGGACGTTGTAAACTATCACAATAACAGCTATTACCACAAGTTCGTCTAGCTCTAAGGAAACAGTGAATTATGCGCCTAGAGGAGCAAGAGTGAAGTTCCTGTCGTTATAATTGATCTTCAATCTGCGTCTATATTATATTATATTTATGTACATTTATGTTGTGATGTTCGGAAGGACGTTGTAAACTATGACAATAACAGCTATTACCCCAGGTACGTCTGTTACTAAGGAAATGGTGAATAACGTGACCTGCTGACCACGACGAGCACATTTCTCGGGCACATTTCACTCGCTATAACTTCACTTTCCACTGTTCTGATTACATCAGACAGACGACATATGATATGCAGACTACTGTCCAACCTACTGATTGAAAACAAATTCAATCAAGAAAAACAAAGAACGAAGAATTCAACTTCCATTCATTTGCCTCGACTTTCCGCAGATACACCGCCATCTTTAGTCACGTGATTGCCACTCCGCGAGTTACCACCAAATGTCGTTCGCTAACGTTCCGTGGCGCGGCCGTCGGCGAACTTCTGTTGCCTGGGTAACCCAAGCGACAAAACGTTGGCCTACGCGCGAGAAAGTATGTACCTTTGGTGGGTCGGAGTGCAGACTGAACCCGTATCGCAGGAAAAGGAGCACAGGAATGGGAGACAATCCAGCTAGTGGCAAGTTCTATAATAACGGAAGTTCTATAATAACGGAAGCAGTGTACAAAGGAAGGGGAATCGAGCTGGGACCATCTCACTGCCTACACGATTGTAGACAATAATTATATAGATATTCACGTGCGCCATACAGTCTGCTCTACAGCGAAACTGAAATCGCAGCGAGCGCGCAGTGCCAGTGTCTGTACATACAGTGACAAGATAATAATAACGTACATTTATCATGCGCTCATCAACGCCTTGAGCGCTCACATGATACATATTAACCTAAATATGATATTCTATACACATGTAGAGCATAGTCCTACCAAAACAATTTACATAAAGTATTATTAAAAAAACAAAAAAAAGTACTACACACACACACACACACACACACACACACACACACACAGATACGCCAAGCCGATTCCTTCTTTCGCAGTACTCATCCTTGCTGGTACATCATTTTGAGCATCAAGCACTGCGTCTTCTCCTGTGGTCAAAGGCCAACTCCGTAGAGCGGCGCAGAGCAGATGGTATAAAATAGGGTCGCCTTTTTTCCGGGGCACGAAGAATGACGGACGATTTCTCTGTGGTCTGGACAATCGCAGGAGGTTTTTCTGCCTCGTGGAGAATGATGGATAACTATTTCTCTGCGGCATGGCGAATGATCCGCGGTTTCCCCTCCCATCATTGTCCAGCGCGGGTGTTTACATTTGTACATTTCCAGTCCACCACCCCACCCCACCCCACCCTTTCCCCACGCGCACACACACACACACACACACACACACACACACACAGTGCGCGCGCACATTCTTCTGAGAAGCCAGGTAACAAAAGTTCTCTCTTTGAAGAAATATAGGCTATAATATAGCTTCGCGTTCTTCGGCTAATGCCAGGAATTCGGTGTTTCTCATATGTGCCTTCCGGGTTCATTGAACTTTCTTTCTTTCTTTCTCTCAATCTTCTTCCAGCACGAAGGTGACTGGATGTATCGTATTTAATTTTCTCTGATGAGATAATAAAGTAATCTTGACCCTGAACTGAAATACTGAAATAATTGTGCCTCGAAGAGCAAGGGTGAAGTTTCCTGTCGTTATAAATGATCTTCAATCTACATCTATACTTTATTATATTTATGTACATTATCTCATTACTTTATTTATTAATTTCAGTTACTTATTATTTTGCGTACGAAGCTCTCTTACAATGCAGTTTGTTTACGTATCCGATTTCTTTCAATCATAATTTGTTTCTCTCTATAATTTGTTTTTCCTACACGTCGTTTCTTGTTCTTGTTCTTCTTGTTCTTGTTCTTCTTGTTCTTCTTCTTTTCTTTGAGGGGGAGGTGGGCGGCGGAGACGCTGCAAGTAGGAATTGGGCGGTGAGGGATTTTTTTAAATACACTTTTTGACGAAGCAGTGATTTAATTACTAGACTCACCGAAAATGGAAGGAACGGAGAAGTGGTTCACCCCCCCCCCCCCCCCCCCCCCCCCTTCTCTCTTAAAAGATAGGACCAGTTCCAAAGCTTCGTTGCAAGTGTCAGGACACCGTCGTTGCAAGTGTCAGCTAGGGCAACGTCGTTGCAAGTGCCGTCAGGGCATCGTCGTTGCAAGTGTCAGCTAGGGCATCGTCGTTGCAAGTGTCAGGACACCGTCGTTGCAAGTGTCAGGACACCGTCGTTGCAAGTGTCAGCTAGGGCATCGTCGTTGCAAGTGTCAGGGCATCGTCGTTGCAAGTGTCAGCTAGGGCATCGTCGTTGCAAGTGTCAGGACATCGTTGTTGCAAATGCCAGCTAGGACACTGCCGTTGCAAGTAGTCAGGACATCGTTCTTGCAAGTGTTAGGACATCGTCGTTGCAAGTGTCGGGACATTGTTGTTGCAAGTGTCAGGACATCGCCATTGCAATTGTCAGCTAGGACATCGCCGTTGCAAGTGTCAGGACATCGTTGTTGCAAGTGTCAGGACATCGTTGTTGCAAGTGTCAAGACATCGTTGTTGCAAATGTCAGGACATCGTTGTTGCAAGTGTCAGGATATCGTTGTTGCAAATGTCAGGACATCGTTGTTGCAAGTGTCATGACATCGTTGTTGCAAATGTCAGGACATCGTTGTTGCAAGTGTCAGGACACCGTCGTTGCAAGTGCCAGGACACCGTCGTTGAAAGTGTTATGCCATTGCCTTTACAATGGAATGTTTTTCTCTATTAAGGGGCGTGGTCACTCTTAGCACAACAATTCGTGCTCGTCGCCATTGTTGTTGTGTTTTCATTATTACCAATTGTTATTTGATTTAGAAAGCGTAATTGCTTCAATTGGTTAATGAATCATTACCGTAAGATAACAGGTGTGTATCTTATGGGAGAATGTTTTCAGCAAATTATACACAGGATGTATGTGTCTTTGCCACAGTTTACATACATCGACATAATTATACGATTTATAGTTCAAAGAAAAGAAAGATAAAAAATTAAAAAAATTAAAATTCTGATGGGTAGACAGCCTATGAGATGCCGTGAAGCAGATAGTATGCGAGATACCTGTTTTCTGATAAGTTAATCATTTCTTTTCTTGGCCCAAATGAGCAGGAAAACACGTTACGTCAAGTTTAATGCAGAATACAGAATACTTTATTCATTCCATTAAGGGGAAATTACAGTTTATTAATTAAGAAAAATAAGTGACGTAATTGCAATGGAGAAGAAATGTGTTTATCCATAACTGTATCATGACGAGCCCCAGAAAGGCCCAACACACGGCTTGGGTGCCATAATTAAGGCAGGCAGTCTCCTAAAAACACAAGAAGATGCCTCTCTCAAAAGAAAGTTCTGTACACTGACTTTTAACACCAAGCGAATTGTTTTGCAGAAACCATCCCTTCTTCTTCGTTTTTCTTCTTCCTTTTTTTTTTTTTTTTTTTTTTTTTTTTAAATGTATAAAATCTGTTGACATCAGTGATATTGGACTGATCTTACAAATTATCATGCTAACAACATGTGTCAGCAAGTTGCACCAGTAAGAAGAAGAAGAAGAAAAAGAATGTTTTTAACTTATTTGCAGTCAATAAACAATCATATATTTGCAGTAACGGTGTAACGCTGGAGAGACCATCAGTGCCAAGTACTATGCTGAGATTCTGGGCTTGCTGGGGTGAACGTTTCCTTAAAAAAAAAAAAAAAAAAAAAAAAAAAAATTAATATATATATATATATATATATAAAGAAGAAGAAGAAGAAAAAAACAGCAAGATCAGACTTTAGGCTGTATGGAATTAAAACGTTCATGACAGAGCACCTGCCAGTAAGTACAAGCTAATACCGAAATATCTTACACCGGAAAACGTTGAAACTTGGCCACACCCTGCCAACTCGCACGAACTGGCTCTGTGCGATGTTTCGTTCGTGCTGCGGAGAACTGTCTTGCTGGACGAACGTTCAACACTCGCTCAGTCCTCAAATATACCATTTCCCATAGTCTGTCCAGATGCATAGTCTGCGTCACCGCAAAAATGCTTCACTGTAGTCGTTTTGACTTGACTGCAGTGAAGCATTTTTGCGGTGACGCAGAACGACAAAAGAAGTGTGTGACGGCAGAAGGGAGACTGCACAGAACATGCTTATAAAGCCACAAGAACGTCAGTCTTAGCGATGAGCGTAATGTTAAAAACATAACGATTCCCATTTCTTCTGAAAACACCCTCGTCGTGCATAAAACATTTCGTTTTCGGGTTGCTGCTGTTTTCTTGTGTTTTCAAGGCACCAGTATATATAACACACAAAAATAAAACCATCCCGTAACATTACGGAAGGCGATCTATCACCTGCGTTTAACAATGAAAAAGCTTCTTCATCTTTTTGTTTCTTTCTTTTCCCCCTCTTTTTTTCTTGTTGCATAACGCAATGTTTTAAACAGGGACGAATGAATTGAGAAAATGTGTTTTCTCTGCATGAGGAATAACATTATGTTTGACGACATATTCCCTAGCAAACATTCCGTTTTCGCTGAGTTCAATCAGTCAAATTCATCGTCATACCCATCATCATTCTCAGCATCACCATCATCATCACGGCCGTCTTTGTATAGTCATAAGGTATAATAATGTCCATGCTTCCAGAATAAAATCAAAAAGTATCACATCCAGTCGAATTTACTTCTTTTCACCGAGCAGCTAATTACTAAATCATCATAGAATCATTGTCACCAAGGTTATTATTATTATTAGTATCACTGTCGTCATCAATGCCATTAACATCATAGCATCACTGTGATATTACAAATCAAATTATCATGACGATAGCAACAAAAACAACAACAAAACCCGCATGTCAGCATGAGAAAAAGATGGATTAATGATTATATTTGAACAAAATGATTTCCTGATGTTGTGATATAGGGCGAAGATCAATGTGGAATCAACAACTACAAGTACTACACCGGCAACAGAGAGCAAGAGAAGAAGCAGGGCTATATCAAGGTTATGAGAGAAAGAGAAAAGTTAGCAAATAACACAAAATAAAATGTGTTAGAAATTGATCCAACGAAACCGAGAGAAAACGAATTCTGTTCTATGCTTCTAAATCACTTGCACTATCGAGAGAGAGAGAGAGAGAGAGAGAGAGAGAGAGAGAGAGAGAGAGAGAGAGAGAGAGAGAGAGAGAGAGAGAGAGAGAGAGTCATATGAATCACTTAAATACATTTGCAACCACAGCAGTGACATAATTGTCGTTGTAATCACGTCATCGGACTGTACCTGTAATCCAAGCAGACACGTAAATGTAGCTGTAAAATTACGGCACAGCGGTCGCTTAAATGTAGAATCAAAGCACTCATTTAAACAGATGGTTGCAATCAGATCACTCACCTATATAGGCTGTGATGAACGGAAACACGTAACTATACAGCTGTCATTTACATAGCTGTAATCAAAGCAGTCAGTTCTATAGTTGTAATTAAAACAGTCACATAAATACAGGTGTAAACAAAGCAGTCACATAAATACAGGTGTAATAATTTAATACGGCAGTCACTTATAATTTAGCTGTAATCAAAGGAAGCGCTTAAATGTAGTGGTAGCCAAATGGGTCATTTAGCTGCATGTAATCAAATCTCTCACTTAAATGTACCTGTATTCGAAGCGGCCACTTAATCATAAATGGGACCTACACAGTCACAAAAATGTTGCTGCATCAAAACATTCACTTGAATATATCTGTAATCAAAGCAGTCACTTGAATATAGCTGCAGTCAAAGCAATCGTTTGAATATAGCTGTAATTAAAGCAGTCGCTTGAATATAGCTGTAATCAAAGCAGTCGCTTGAATATACATAGCTGTAATCAAAGCAGTCGCTTGAATATATATAGCTGTAATCAAAGCAGTCGCTTGAATATATATAGCTGTAATCAAAACAGTCGCTTAATATATATAGCTGTAATCAAAGCAGTCGCTTGAATATATATAGCTGTAATCAAAGCAGTCGCTCGAATATAGCTGTAATAAAAACAGTCGCTTGAATATATATAGCTGTAATCAAAGCAGTCGCTTGAATATATATAGCTGTAATCAAAGCAGTCGCTTGAAAATAGCTGTAATCAAAACAGTCGCTTGAATATAGCTGTAATCAAAACAGTCGCTTGAATATATATAGCTGTAATCAAAGCAGTCGCTTGAATATAGCTGTAATCAAAACAGTCGCTTGAATATATATAGCTGTAATCAAAGCAGTCGCTCGAATATAGCTGTAATAAAACAGTCGCTTGAATATATATAGCTGTAATCAAAGCAGTCGCTTGAATATATATAGCTGTAATCAAAGCAGTCGCTTGAAAATAGCTGTAATCAAAACAGTCGCTTGAATATAGCTGTAATCAAAACAGTCGCTTGAATATATATAGCTGTAATCAAAGCAGTCGCTTGAATATAGCTGTAATCAAAACAGTCGCTTGAATATATATAGCTGTAATCAAAGGAGTCGCTTGAATACGTAACCGGAGAACGGGTTGAGTATGGAAACATCGTGTTTCTTTAATAATGATGATGACGATGATGAGGAGGCGGACGAGGCGGAGGAGGAGGAGAAGAAGAAGAAGAATTCAGAGCGCCTAGCCTTCCAATATGACGCCTTGAGTGCATACTTAATCACGACAAAAAACAGTCATACAAAGCATTCAACACTTTCACTCAAACGGCAGCCTTGCAATGATATAGGTATCCCTGCTATTTAGATATAGAATATTAAAGGTGTTGGCCAAAGATGATATCTCCTGGCACTTTAAACAACTCACCCGAATCAATAAACGACTCATAAGGCGACGGGTGGTATAGCTGACAAGATAGAGGTTATAGCTTGAAGATAAAAGACACATACATTAAACAAGTGTTGGTTTGTTGGGTTTTGCAAACAAAACCAATAATCGCATGCACGCTCGCGCACACAAACGTACGCACGCACGCACGACACACACACACACACACACACACACACACACACACACAGGCGCCAACGGCCGTGGACACCCAAAAGACCGACACACAGTGAAGAGGAAGGAAGGGAGGGGTCGAAGCAGAGAACAGTAAGATATCAATGACTACTGTTCGTTTCTAACAAGTGGCGGCAGTCCTAACACCACCACCACCACCCTCCCCGGCATCCCCCACCGCCCTCCCACCCCCGCCCCCCTCAACCCCCCCCCCCCCCCCCTACCCTACCCCCTCATGTAAAACAAACAACAAACAAAAACAAGAAGAAAAAAAACAAGAAAAAACACACAGTAGAAGACACACACACACACACACACACACACACCACGCACGCACACGCACGCACGCACGCACGCACGCACGCACGCACACACACACACACACACACACACACACACACACACACACACACACATACACAAACACGTGCGCGCACGCTCACGCGAATCGTGTAGGTACAAGTGGCGTTACTTACGCCACCTACATACATTATTTGGTTTAATCCCGGTCAGTCAGCAAAACGGAGAGCGCGCGCAAGCCAGTGACACGTACGACCCGACGGATGGACCACTGGCTGAACTCGCCACACACCGCACAGCAAAGTGCGCGCGAGAGGATGCACTGGAAACCGCGAGGAGGACGAAATGCACGCTTCTCCGTGAGACAGCACAAGACGCTGCATAGTGTAGTCTGATTTCCCAGCCCCCGAGTGTGAGGGAAACGAGAGTGGTTGCTCTAGTCCACACCTGAGCCACGGATTACGTTTCCCTGTCTGTGACAAGACAGTGATCAGAATACTCGCAGAGCTAGCCAGCTCCGTTTGTTACCGAACTGTCCACTCCACCGAAGAGCTAGCTATATTATAGCTTGGCCATCTGACTTTCTGGAGCGATCGCGGCTGATGAGGTTTGCAAAAACCTGTACATAGCCTTTCTTGCTCGCGCGACTCAATTGTCACCAGAGCTGGTATCAACTGAGACTTGATACGGGGCTGCTCGCTGTCAAGTGCAGCTTCCTGCTTTTTTTCCTCTTTTTTTTTTTTTTTTTTTAACAGGCTGTATGTTAGCTAGACCAGTCCCGGTTAAAAATATAGACGCCCGGCGCTTACGCCTGAAGTATAGTTTGTCATACCGTTACCAGTTCGTGATACACACACTTCTAATGTGTGCATAGCTTATGTTAGAGTAATTCTAGTCAAAACTGAGACATAGCCTGCTCAATCCAAAGCGTTAAGCAATTTTGTTTTCTTCTTCTTCAGAAGTGAGGAGTTTAATACGTTTCATATTCTTATCAAAATTAATAAAGTCAGGCAACGACTTTGGAAAGTCGATGATCTGTCAAATCAGTGATATTGTGGACGGTCACTTCTGTGGACATCTTTGACATTTCCTAGATATTTGTATATGACTTGGAAAAGAGCCTTCCGACT
>JABMCL010002637.1:262500-270000 GCA_018857735.1 Alviniconcha marisindica | reverse complement strand
AGGCAGGCAGGCAAGGCAAGGCTAGGCTAGGCTAGGCTAGACTACGGCTAGGCAGGCCGGAGCGGTTGGTCGCTCGGTCGAGTCAGGGGACGGCCGAAGCAACAAGTAGTAGATGACGGCCAACTTGTCAACGGTAGGTACCACCGCCGCCCGCACTCCCTTCCCTTCGATCGTGTCAGTAGTAGTAGTGCTAGAGCGACGAAGCACACGGCAGCCAGCGTGCACGTTGCAAACAGCAGCCGATAGGACGAACGGAGCAGCGAGTGGGGAAAATGGGAAGGAAGGAAGGAGACGGCAGCCCAGCAGGCCTAGGCTGGTTGGTCTCTCTGCCTCCCAGGACAGCCGTGTGACAGACGGGGCTGGCGTGCTCCGCCGCGGGGACTGGGAGAAAATCTGGAGCCAGGAGACAGCTAGACCGCACGACGCGTTGCCAGAGAAGCCAGTAGGAGAAGAAGAAGAAGAAGAATAGAAAGAAAAAAAAAGAAGAAAAAAAGAGAGAGAGAAGGTGGGAGGGGGGAGGGGAGGGAGAGAGAGATAAAAAGAAGAAGAAGAAGGACAGGCCGTGCGCGCATGGAAGAGACAGGACTGGCACCAGACCACGGGCCTTGAGTTTTTTCGCTGTTGTTGTTCTTTTTCTTCTTGTCTGCCTTTTTCGTATACATTTGGACAAGTTCGCCCCTATCGGGGAAGGCAATACATACGAGAGAGAGAGAGAAAGAAAGAGAGAGAGAGAGAGAGAAGGGGTTCAGGCCTATGTTTTGTGGAGCTGAAGCTGGGCAAGTCCGACTTGGAGGAACAAATTCGTGTAGGAAGTAAAGGAGAAGAGACATGCCGATAATTACACCCAATGTCTTGTCGCACACTGAACAGGACACGTTGGCTTCTGCAAGGGGCGGGGGGGGGGGGGGGGGGGGGGGGGGGGAGATGGGGATGGGGAGAAAGGCTTTGGATGGGGGTGGGCGAGAGAGCTGGAAAGGCAGGCACGCGGGTTGCTAGTTATGAGAAAAAGCAAAATGTTGCGAGGAGAAAAGACAGGCGTGTGACCCGTCAGTTCTTCCTAACCAGGACAATCCCAGCCACGACCACCGAGTGCGTTTGGGATGGGGACATGAGGGGGAGGGGGTCTTGGCCAGGGAAGGGGAAGAGGGGTATATATTGTCTTAGCCAGGGAAGGGGAAGAGGGGTATATATTGTCTTAGCCAGGGAAGGGGAGGAGGGGTATATATTGTCTTGGCCAGGGAAGGGGAGGAGGGGTATATATTGTCTTAGCCAGGGAAGGGGAGGAGGGGTATATAAAATTGTCTTAGCCAGGGCAAGGGAGGAGGGGTATACATTGTCTTGGCCAGGGAAGGGGAGGAGGGGTATATATTGTCTTGGCCAGGGAAGGGGAGGAGGGGTATATATTGTCTTATCCAGGGAAGGGGAGGAGGGGTATGATTATATTGTCTTGGCCAGGGCAGGGGAGGAGGGGTATAATTGTCTTGGCCAGGGAAGGGGAGGAGAGGTATATACTGTCTTGGTCAGGGAAAGGGAGGAAGGGTATATATTGTCTTGGCCAGGGCAGGGGAAGAGGAGTATATAACTATTGTCTTGGCCAGGGAAGGGGAGGAGGGGTATAATTGTCTTGGCCAGGGAAGGGGAGGAGGGGTATAATTGTCTTGGCCAGGGAAGGGGAGGAGGGGTATAATTGTCTTGGTCAGGGAAGGGGAGGATGGGTATATATTTTCTTGACCAGGGAAGGGGAGAAGGGGTATATATTGTCTTGGCCAGGGAAGGGGAGGATGGGTATATATTGTCTTGGCCAGGGAAAAGGAGGAGGGGTATGATTATGTCCTATATATAGACACAAATTTGCTACTGTAGTGTGCGCCCTTTTTGTTTTGTTTTTTTGTTTATTTGTTTTTGTTTTTCGGGTGGTGGGGGTGGGGGAGACATTTTTTTCTTTCTAGACCGCAAATCGCTTTTTATTTTAAAGACGGAAGCGTGTGGGGGGGGGGGGGGGAGGGGAGGGGGACGGGAGGGGGTGTTACTATGGACCAGCACAAACATATCCTATACTGCTGGCGACAGTAGACCAAGACATCTAAATGAGTAGTGCGTTATATAATATAGACCACGACAAATTCGCTAAGCTCTGTGTGTGTGTGTGTGGGGGGGGGGGGGGGGGGGGGGGGGGAGTCTTGACAGGAACTGACAACAACGCTTCTATAAGACATGCGGTCAATCAGGGCGGGGGTGAGGGGAAGGTGGGGGGTGGGGGGGGGGGAGGAGGCCTCTGTTGTAAACCATGGCGAGTCTTCTTTGGTTTAAACAAAAATTTATTCGAGACAACATAAAGATACAATGAATCATTATGTGCTCATCAACAAGCTATAGCTTATAGGCAATGAGCTCATACAGTTGAAAAAAACAAAACACAATGTATGGCGGACGAACAATTTCACTTCGCTAACAATAAATGAGACGTAACAAAAAATAACAACAACATAAACAAAAAACAAGAGAAAAGAAAGAAAGAAAGAACGAAAGAAGTCTCCAAGCGAGTCTTCTTTACAGGTGGACGATGGGGTGAAGACATTTCCTCTGCTGCTGTTGTGGTGGTGGTGGAACACAGGCATGCCTTAACAGTGTTATAGAACAGGGACATAGTGAAGGGGGGGGGGGGTGGTAGGGGGGAGTGGGGGGGGGGGGGTAGGGCAGGGCAATTTTTTCTGTTGTTGTTTCTGTCGTTGTGGTGGTAGTGGTGGTGGTGGTGGACTATATATATGTCTTAACATTGTTGTAGACCAGCGCAATAATTTATTTTGGGGGGGAGGGGGAAGAGGGAGGGGGTGAAGGGCTGGCTATAAGCGGGAAATTTCCCTTTGCTTTTTTGTTTTTTGTTGTGGTGGTGGTGGTGGTGGTGGTGGTAAGCAAAATTAATTAACTTTGTATAGCCCGGGGGCATTTGTGGGGGGAGGGGAGGGTTTGGTGTGTGTGTGTGTGTTTGTGTTGTGTGTGTGTGTGTGGTGTTTTGTGGTGTGTGTGTGTGTGTGTGTGTGTGTGTGTGGTGTGTGAAGGTTGTGTGTGTGGTGTGTGTGTTTTGGGGGTGTGTGTGTGTGTGTGTGTGGGGCGCGCGTTTGTGTGTGTGGTTTGTTTGGGGTTTGGGGGTCCGGCTGGTGCATGTGTGTGTGTGTGTATGAAGACAAATTCTTTTTCTTTTCTTTTTTGCCTTAGCGGTCTTGAGCTCCATGTTATAAAAATTTTTTTAATTTTTTTTGTAAAATATATTGAATGTTTAATGTAAATGGGCAACCACAGGCAAAAATTTTTTTAAAATAGACAATAAAGTTGTAGTGTATTGTTTGTTGTTGTTATGGGTCACGACATCTTCAGTACTGACTGGTGGAGGTGAAGCATAATTATATACATGATCTCTTACTGTCCAGGAGCTATCCACAAACTCTACTTTGGGAGGTGGATACACATAATAATACGTTCTTGTGTCACTGTGGATAGGGACAACTCCACCGTTGATCTGGGAGGTGGATACACAATAACATGTTCTTGTGTGATTGTGGATAGGGACAACTCGACAATTCCACTACTGCTTTGGGATGTGGATACACAATAATACGTTCTTATGTCACTGTGGATCGGGACAACTCCACTACTGTTTTGGGAGGTGGATACACAATAATACGTTCTTGTATCATTGTGGATAGGGACAACACCACTACTGCTTTGGGAGGTGGATACACAATAATACGTGCTTGTATCATTGTGGATAGGGACAACTCCATTACTGCTTTGGGAGGGGAATACACAATGATATGTTGTTGTGTCACTGTGGATGGGGACAACTCCACTACTGCTTTGGGAGGTGGATACACAATAATACGTTCTTGTGTTTTTGTGGATAGGGACAACTCCGCTAGCGGTTGGGGTGCAAGCGTATGTCTGTATGCTGTAACAGCAGTGATTAAAAGTAAACATGGTGCTTAACGTCCACAGAAACCGTACGACTTATTAAGGACGGGGAGAAGGGGGGAAGGGAGTATGGAGGTGGGCAGAGAGGGAGATTATATACCTATCGCTACACTGTCACCACCAGAATGACTTCTGCATTAAGATGGGCAGCGATGAGAGCCATTTTAATGTTTCAGTATGAAGTGACGGACAAAGTCACAAGACAGTGTCCACAAACCACAACCTTTTTGAAGAGAAAGGGGTATCGAAACGAGGTCCTTCCGCTTACCAGCCTAACGCCTTACCGCTAGGCCAAACCGGCTCACAAGCAGTGATTGCAGTCCGTGATTCATTATAGACCAGGACAGCTCCACTGCTGTTGGGGAAAAGTGTGTGTGTGTGTGTGGGGGGGGGGGGGGACGTGCAAGCATAATTATGTCTGTATGCTGTAACAGACCAGAGGAAGGCCACTATTGTTGGGGGTTGGGTGAGTTGTTAATGTTATTGACCAAACCAAATAGATTGGAGGTCATTGTTGCATAGC
Source organism: Alviniconcha marisindica (assembly GCA_018857735.1). Lineage (NCBI taxonomy): Eukaryota > Metazoa > Mollusca > Gastropoda > Provannidae > Alviniconcha > Alviniconcha marisindica. The sequence continues at coordinate 265,508 of JABMCL010002637.1, read as the reverse complement.
AGGAAAGCTATAATAAAATAAATACAACTATACTTGTGCGAAACCCGGCAACAATACAAATCAATGTTAGGCTTCGTAACACTAATGCCATGTTGCTCGTGGTCGTGTAGCAGAATTTGACCTCAGACATTTGAGTCAGTCCAGGTGAACGCACTCGTTTCATCAAAGTTACTGGTGCAATCAACAGGTATCTAGTTGTACGTCTCACTCCACCGTCGATTCGCGAGTGGAACACTCGTATTTGTTGCTCTTTGTCCATCACTCCCAAAGTAATTTCTGCCTCCTCTTCCAGAAGACGAATCCGTTTTCCTCGTCAAGTTGTCAAAGACATTTCGCAGTGTGCGTACCAGATTCGTTTTCTCTCTGTCTCTCTGCCTCTCTCTGTCTGTTTCTGTCTCATTGTCTCTGTCTCTATCTCTCTGTCTCTCTGTCTATGTGTCTCTCGCTCTCACTTTCTCGCTCTCTCGCTCGCGCTCTCTGTCTCTGTCTATCTCTCTGTCTCTGTCTCCCTGCCTCTGTCTCTTTGTCGCGGTCTCACTGTTTCTGTGTCTCTGTCTGTCTGTCTGTCTGTCTGTCTCTCTCTCTCTCTCTCTCTCTCTCTCTCTCTCTCTCTCTCTCTGGGAGTTGCCTGCCCCTGGCTACCAGCGAGCAGCAAAGAGTTTCAGCTCTCGGAATTATTTCCATATTTCCGTACTACGAGTGCCAGTTGCATCCAATATGTGTATGCCGCTTGCCTTAGAGACGGTGCTTCGAACGCTGAGTGAAAGTTGTCAGCTTACTTCTTCGGACGTTCGCGGCAAGGGGAAAATGGCAACACTCATTGTAAGGTTCAACGAAGACACAGGCGCCATAGAAGACCAGCATGAACCGGTGAGAAGTGTTACACGTTATAGAAAGAAATCGCCAAGTGAACTCAGGCGTGACGCCAAGCGTGTGAAAGGCGAGACAACAAGAACAGGCGAGTAAACAGGACAGTGAGCAGCAAACCAGCCTTTCATCAAGCAACGATGGTTTGGAAGCCAGCAACACAGGTCTGTTTGTCAGCCCCCCTCCTCAGTACCATGCACACCCACTGGATGCTAACCACAGGTCGAAGGAGTTAGAAGGGGAGCAAAATGGAAGTGTAGACAACAGTGATCACAGAGAAGATGATATGGCAGCACAAGAACAGTTTCGTGATGCAGTTGAGACAATGGCCGTTCCAGAAGACGTTCAGCAGTTTGGGGACGATCAGTCGGATGGAGTGAAGTATTATTTGTCAACGCTCGCTCCTGAACATGTGAGTACTGTTGTGTCGTCTGCTGCTCGACCTGTTGTGAAGAAGATAGTGATGGACCAGAGGGATGGAAAGAACTCGTTCTATGCTATGACGTATGGCGCTATTTTTGAATACGACCGGGACAAGTGTTCTGTGACAGACTGGTTTCCATTAGGAATCAAAGGCAAAAAAACGAAGCTGATTTGTGACAACGTAGAAAGGTGGCCAGAAGTTGATCATCTGAGGTACCCACAACAGATAGACAACATGAAACTTCATATCAGTGCTTGCTGCTGTGTAATTCAAAGACATGGCCCCACTTTTTCCGGCAAGTCTGACCCCCAGACCAACGACCAGAGAAACAATTAACAGTTAACATTCACTTAGGATCAGTGACCCGTGAAGGAAGCAGGTGCCTGTGCTGTGCGACATGACCACGCTGACCTACGGCGGACATCACTGACGTGCCAAAACCGACCACGCATAGTGATACGTGGAAGACAATCGTTTACACCATGAATAAATCGTGATTCATGGACCATCGGACTGAAAACGGAGCCTGTATATGAACTGTTGTAAATAGCATGGCTTCCATGCTATGCATTCCTCTGTACATAACGCGCGCGTTTCGGGAACAACCGTTTTATTATTTTGTCTATGCTCAATGGGCTGTTAGCCTACAAGAGTATTAAACCATCAATCAATCAATCAATCAATCATCTCTCTCTCTCTCTCTCTCTCTCTCTCTCTCTCTCTCTCTCTCTCTCTCTCTCTCTCTCTCTCTCTCTCTCTCTCTCTCCCTCCCTCCCTCCCATCTTTCTCTCTCAATGTCTATGTCTCTCTGCCCTGTCTCTGTCTTTTCTTACAATAAACTAAATAGTAGTAAGCGAAATAAATTCATAAACATAACGGGAATAAACTACATTCGAACGAACGAACGAACGAATGGTTTATTGAACTAGGCCATCTGCCCGTGTCAAATTGGGAGCAATCGGGGAAGTAATGCAATACATGGATACTCAAGAATGGCATAGTGGTATGGTTTCAAGGGATCGCCTTGCTTTCTACTCCTCGTTCAAACAAAGTCATTCCCTTGCCGATTATTTGTGTATCATAAAGCTGTTCTAAGAAGGAATTTGATTAGATTTAGACTAGGAGTGGCTCCTCTTAAGGCCCACCGTCTACGATACACAGACAGATCACAAGGAAATTATACATGCCCATTTTGTAAAGACTCTGACGAAACAGAAATTCATTTCCTCTTTGTATGTCCAAAATATAAAACGCTCAGGGAAACCTACTTGCTTGAAAAGTTTTATCTCCGTCCATCTGCGTTTAAAATGGCAATTTTACTAGCAAATACAAGGCAGACCTTACCATTTGCTATCTTTATCTCTAAGGCATTCGAATTGAGATCGTCTGCGGTCCCTTGATCACTTAATACCTTGGATGCCACTCCTTAAGTATGTTTCATATTTGATTATGCATATGAAATATGTGTTTTTGTGTGCGCGTGCGTGTTTCAAGGGATCGCCTTGGCTGTGCGTGTTTCCAAATTTTGTGTGTGCGTGCGTGTGTGCGTGCATGCGTGTGTGTGTGTGTGTGTGTGTGTGTGTGTGTGTGTGTGTGTGTGTGTGTGTGTGTGTGTGTGTGTGGTGTGTGTGTGTGTGTGTGTGTGTGTGTGTGTGTGTGTGTGGAGGGGTATCAGTATGGGTGCGTGTGAGTGTTGTCTTGGTTATTGTCAATATGT
>JABMCL010002637.1:247500-257500 GCA_018857735.1 Alviniconcha marisindica | reverse complement strand
CAAGTGTGTGGCTCAGTAGCCTACAAGTTTGTGGCTCAGTACAAGTGTGGGGCTCAGTACAAATTGTGTGGTTCAGTGCAAATGTGTGGCTCAGTACAAGTATGTGGCTCATTGCAAGTGTCTCACTCAGCACAAGTGTGTGACTCGGTACTGGTACCGTGAACACTGAGACCGAAAAGCCGCAACACGACAACAAATTGATCGAACAGCAAAAAACCTGCTCGCCAATAGCGTGGAAGCTCCAACAAGTGCCGTCCATTCACCAATAGCGACGTGGTGTACGTGCCAATAACGACGCTCCCAAGCCTACAACACAACACAAGCTCCCCGCCCCTGCAGGCAAGCAACCAGAACGGACTTTATAGTTTTTTTGTTGTTGCAGCAGCGGGAAGTCTATACAACCCTCCAGCGCCCAGCCACTGCCGACGCAGCATGGAAGGGAGTGTGGGAATCGATAGACGATCAGCAGAGAAGCGGCCATTGCCTCACGGCCCCGTTCCGGCCATGGGACGGCCCACGAACAGTGAGCCCGGTACACACGCTCGGATCTATCTGTGATTGGTTCCTGTACCTCCGCCAACCGCTCCGCTAGCTATTTCGCTTCGGGACGGGTCAGCGTGCAGACCGTATCACTCACTCACTCACTCACTGCATGGCGGTCGATGCCGCTAGTTTTCGAGAGTCTCCGGCCAGTGCGCACGTTTGCAGTTTGTAGAACTTTGCAAGCGAAGTGATGATGATGATGATGATGATGATGATGATAATAATAATAACAATTTGCGTGCAAAGCACTACAAGGCAATAATGACAACATACGACCACAAAAAAAACACACAACTAAACAACAACAACAAACTAAAAAAGAGAAGAAAAAAAAGAAGTAAATATGTATGATTACATCCATTCATCTCCCAAAACACACACACACACACGCACGCACGCACGCACGCACGCACGCACGCATACACACACACACACACACACACACACACACCACACACACACACACACACACACACACACACACACACACAAACAAACAAACAAACACGTGCGCTCGAGCCAATACAGGGAAGTTGACAGGTGGGGGTATTTTGGCAGTTGATACAAGGTGCACGTTATTTTGTCGTTGGAAACGTTTGTTCGGATAATGCCGTAATCCACACCCAATTTTGCACCAAAAAAAGTGCGCATTTGTCGTTGGAAAGGTTTGTCTAGATAACGACGGAGACCACATTATGTTGCTGTGATCCAAATGCACATTTTTTGCTGCAATCGTTGGTTCAGATAACGACGTGATCCACATCTGGTCTTGCAAACAAAGCGCACATATGTCGTTGGAAAGGTTTGTCTAGATAATGACGAAGACCACATCATGTTGCTGTGAACCAAATGCACATTTGTTGTTGCAACCGTTTGTTTTGATAACGACGAAGTCCACATACATTGTTGCAAACGATGAGCACATTTGTCGTTGGAATTAAGGCTTGTTTAGGTAACGAAGAAGTTAACGTCTTTTGTCGCGAACGAAATGAGCATTTGTCGCCGCAAACATTTGTTTAGAAAACGACGGAGTGCACATATGTTGTTGCCAAGGGAGCTCACATGTGCTGTTGAAACACAGTTTTGCATCAATAAATGTATTGTCGCTGCTGGCAAATAGGATGAAGCTTTTGCAGCGACAGCAAAATTAACCTCCGGCAACACAACTGCCTCTCAATTTTACAATGAGAAAGATCTGTAGCTGAAAGAAAAAGAAGGAAAGAAGGGGAAAAAAATCGAAGCCAACGACGTAGTGTGAGACGAGAAACCTGCATTCAGATTATTCAATCACTTTTAATTCTCTTCTCAAATCTCATTCATCAGGAAACGCTGTCCATGAAGGAGCAGGTGACCTCTCTCTGCCGCTCATCCTACTTTCACATCCGCAAGATAGCCTCTATCAGACCGTACCTCTCAGATGAAAATACTGCCCAGTTAGTCTCATCTCTGATCTTAGCCAGGCTTGACTACTGCAATTCTGCCCTATCTCGCCGTCCCTGATCTTTACTGAACAGACTACAAAACGTTACAGCAATGCTGCTAGACTTGTCCTCAGCAATCTGACCACGTTACTCCCCTTCTGGAGAAAAAGTATACTGGCTCCCTTTTTAGACCTGTATCCACTACAAAATTGCCACATTTGGTTTAAGGCACTTTGAGAATTTTCTCCATCTATATTTTTTTTTCCAGAACCACTTCACGTCTACCAACGCTTTCGAACTCTTCGGTCCAAAAGTGAAAAACTTGAAATTACACCCGAATAACCTAAAATCTGCTGGAAAGATATCCTTCCAGCTTCAAGCAGCTTAAATCTGGAACCCTCTTCCTACAACTTTCCGCAACTCTCTGTCTCTCTCCTCTTCAAGAAAATCTAAAAACGCATCTCTTTAAAAACTCTTCTCTCTTGGTTTTACAGCACCTTTTCTGCATAGTTTGACTTATCAGTGGATGCGCGCGCGCGCGAGTGTGTGTGTGTGTGTGTGTGTGTGTGTGTGTGTGTGTGTGTGTTGTGTGTGTGTGTGTTGCCAGTATTGCATACGAAGAAAATATCTACAGAAAACCAACTTAGAAAGGTCAAAGATATTCACAAAGGCGATCACCCACTTCCGAAGTGATTTAACAAATCACATTGTCGATTTTTATGGGATCGTCATCTGACTTTATTTGATATGAAATATATTAGACTCTTTACTTCTTAAAGTTCCTTTAACGTTTTAGCTTGAGTGCGCTCACACACACACGAACGCACGCGCGCCGACGCACGCACGTATTCACACACACACACACACACACACACACACACACACACACACACACACACACACACACACACACACAACACACACACACACACACACACACACACACACACACACACACACACACACACACACACATGTATATATTAGTTTCTCAAGATTTAGTGGGTTTTTAAAAAATAGATTCTCAAGATTTAGTTGTTGTTTTTTAATAGTTTTTAAAAACACACGTTGTGACTTATTCCAATATCTGATATCCTTTTCTACCCTTGTTTCGTTGAATTTCAGGTTAATTTCAAGATTGTTTCATTGTAAGGCCGCTAGCGCTTTCTGTTGACGCGTTAAAAGTGCATCATCATTATTATTAACAATAATAATAGAGTAAATCAAAATCTTAATCTAGGTAGTCAATAATTATATACATTCATCGAAGGTCGGCGGAAAACAATTAGCTCTACGATAGCTTTCCCAGTTACGATTAGATGCCAACATCCTAAACGACAAAACACACTGAAAGTGTTGGACTTTAGCAAACCAGCCAGCAAGAGCCGTGCGCGGGTGTGGAGTGAGGGTGGGAAGGGGGAAGGGGGGGAGGGTTGTTTGGGGGGGGAGAGTCTAGGGATGGCGGAGTTTGATGTCACGTGGTGTAACCCAATCACAGCCACTCTGGTCACCCGCCGCTGCCAACTCATTTTCTCCGCTGCAGCTTTCTGCACGGGACGACACACTCATCATATTCTACCCGCCCTCATCTTGCAGTCTTCAGATACCCGGCTCCGCCAGCGCAGTCCGAGGGCAATACAGGTGTGTCTCTCTCTCTCTCTCTCTCTCTCTCTCTCTCTCTCTCTCTCTCTCTCTCTCTCTCTAAAAGAAAGAAAGAAAGAAAAGAAAAAATCTAACAACGAAACGGCTAAAAAGAAGAAGAAGAAGAAGAAAAGAGGCAGAGGACGATAATAATAATTGCAGAACAGTCTGTGTTAGGGGGTGGGGGGGGGGGATAGATCGCTTTACAATAAATCTAGCAACACACACACACACACACACACACACACACACACACACACACACACACACACACACACACACACACACACACACACATCACTTACGAATGTCGGGGATAGAGACACGGCTGCAAAAAAGAAAAGAGAAAAAGAAAAGTGAAAAACTTTAAAAAGATAGTTTAGAAATAGTTCTTGAACAAATGAGTTCTGAGCGCGGTTTTCAACCGGAAGAAGAATCAGACCGGCGGAGTGTTTGAGGCAAACGCACGGCCCATCTGAAAGAAAACAATCTTTCACCAGGTTTACGAGAGCGTGAAACAAAGTTATTGGTTTCGGATGTGGATAGTAATAACTGTCTGCTTGGAGTGTACGTTTGAATATCTCATAAATACTGAGGGGATGTACCAGAGCAGATATTAAACAAGGATACAAGGATACAAGGACACAATGCACTGCATGGATGGAACGTCACCAAGACAAATTCCTGTGTACATTTAAACGCCATTGGCTAATAAATAACTTTGTATCCTTATTCAAGCAGATAATTTGAATTTTGTATTATGTACGATGCACTACTGGTAGCTTGTGCAATGCATGGATGTGGTAAAAACAAAATTCAGCTTTAGACACTAGCCTAGCTGTTGGGTTCTGTACCTTTCGAGGTTTGTATAGTAAGTACTGATACAAAGAAAAGTGAGGTATATATATAAAAATCGGAAGGGAAGAAAGGACGGTAAGAAAGAAAGTAAGAAGCAAAACCCTAAACAAACACAAAGATTAAAGAATTAAACTCTGCATCGTTGTACACGATGGCATAAATCATTGGTATACCATACGTTTGCTGAATTTGACCGGTAATGTTCTGGCGTGTGGTATGCAATATATATATATATATAATCAACCAATACCAGCCCGTGCTCATGTACAAATACGCACGCACACCCACCCACCCACCACACCACACACACACACACACACACACACACACACACACCCACACACACCACACACACACACACACACACACACACACACACACACACACACACACACACACACACACACACACACACACCACGCACGCACGCACACATACAAACACACACACACACACACACACACACACACACACACACACACACACACACACACACACACACACACTCACTCACTCACTCACTCACACACCACACGCACGCACGCACGCACGCACGCACGCACGCACGCACGCACGCACACGCACGCACGCACGCACCACACACACACACACACACACACACACACACATCAAGAACCAAGAGGCAAAAGATAAAGGACAAATATAGTCGAATAAAGAGAGTAAAAATGAACTAACAAACAGTAATGATTCCAACTAAGAACGACAATAACAAAATCAGGCAAGGAAACTAAGAAAGGAAACAAATGGATACGCAACAAAGAGACAGACACGCAGATAGACGAGAGACAGACAGGCAGGCAGGCAGGCAGGCAGAGACAGAGAACTCGAACTCGAACTCAAAAACTTTATTTTACAAGGGCTGTAGTTTAGGTTCAGTCAAAAACCTGTCTAACAACTCGTCCTTGCTAAGCTATTGATGAGTAGAATTACAGGCGTCATTTATATACATATAACCATGAATGAGTGAGTGGCATTTTATGTATACGAATTTGCACACAAAAGATACCGTGTTCACAGCGAGAGATACGGGGAGAGAGACAGAGACTGAGAGACAATGGAGACTAGAAACACTACCACTGGAGAATGAATGTGTCTGCCGGCTTGGGATGTTCCATGCGTCTTACCCAGAATGCCACCACTTCCGTTTGCCGGTCATGTGCGGCCCAAGATGGCGACGTGATTGCTCCATCTCTCTAGTTACCTGCCTCACGCATGCGCACTGGAGCTCAGGTGGTTCGGTCGGAAGCTTGGTTTCTGTTTTTCATCAAGAAAATGCCAAGAGGGGAATAAATTCACTGCGAGATCAAATCTCCTTTCGATGCTGTCCGCTGTGTCTTCTCTAAAACGGAGTGGTGGGGTTTGGTTGCAACTGGGTGTGAGTCTATGTAAAGGCCAGCTCTTTAGCAATCTGTGTTCTGTATACATGTTATATTTTGTACACTTTATTCTGCATTCAAAGAATGTATTTTGCAGTTGGTACCGTTGATTGTCCCAGTTCTGATTTTGTCCCGCGGAAGGAAATCCTGTCGTTTCCTCGGAGGAAATCGTGCTTTGACATGGTGTGTTGTGCTACTAATTAGGCTGCAGTAGTCAGTTCCTCCCGTTGGTGAATTCAATTTGCAGAATTATAGGAAGGCAAGGATGCCTTTTCTATTGCATGCACACACACACACACACACACACACACACACACACACACACACACACACACACACACACACACACACACACACACACACACACACACACACACTCTCTCTCTCTCTCTCTCTCTCTCTCTCTCTCTCTCTCTCTCTCGCGCGCGCACTCTCTCCCTCTCCGTAATGTTTCTGACAGCTTTCTCACCTTCTTATTGTTAAAAAAAAAAAGGTTTCTCGATGACTAATAAATAATACTAATAATAAAAATAAAACATATCTTGAGAGTTTCAATGTGATTCAAAGTTATTGCTGAAATATGACAGGCAGCTGTTTTTCAAACATATTTGCACACATTAATTTTAATATCAAGGCACGAGAGAGAGAGAGAGAGAGAGAGAGAGAGAGAGAGAGAGAGAGAGAGAGAGAGAGAGAGAGAGAGAGAGTCAATTTTACCCCAGAAAATGTCAATTTGGACTTGTCCGAACCCAAACAACGACACAACAACAACAATAACAACCATAGATGGTAAATGTTAGGTGACACGATGTACAACACACATACACGCCTTCATGCACTTATACACTGTACGCATGCACATACACTATGTAAGTATTTTTTTGACAGTATCATCATTTATCTGTTTGCTGGGCCGTTTGATGGCTTAAATTGTAGTTTGAATGTGTGTGTGTGTGTGTGTGTGTGTGTGTGTGTGTGTGTGTGTGTGTGTGTGTGTGTGTGTGTGTGTGTGGTTGGGTGGTTGTGTGCGTGCGTCTCTGTTGTGTGTGTGTGTGTGTGTGTGTGTGTGTGTGTGTGTGTGTGTGTGTGTGTGTGTGTGTGTGTGTGTGTGTGTTTGGTGGGTGGTGTGGTGTGTGTGTGTGTGTGTGTGTGGGTGTGTGTGTGTGTTCTCTCTCTCTCTCTCTCTCTCTCTCTCTCTCTCTCTCTCTCTCTCTCTCTCTCTCTCTCTCTCTCTCTCTCTCTCTCTCTCTCTCTCTCCTGTGTAATTTTTCTAATGTAGTTTATTCCCGTTATGCTTATGAACTTATTTCGTTTACTACTATTTAGTTTATTGTAAGAAGTATCACAATATTGCTTAAGTTGCACAAAACCTGGAATAATACATGGAGGTAAAACCCCACTAAAAACAGCAACAACAACAACACACAAAAATAAGAATATTAAAAAAATAACAAATAACAACAGAACATTTATGGAGCCCCATCTCGTAAGAGCACAGAGCGCTCAAAGTTTCCACTCATGTCAGCACATACACACACCCAGACGCACACACACACACCCACACACCCACACACACACATACACACACACACACACACACACACACACACACACACACACACACACACACACACACACACACACACACACACACACACACACACACACACACACACACACACACACACACACACACACACACACACACACACACACACACACACACACACTACAAATACCTGCATTACAGGTGATGGATTGGTACAGAAAACGACAGATCAGTATGCAGAGGAGAAGAGATGGGTTTTCAACAAACAACAACAAACTTCTATCAAAATGATTATTGCTATTACCGGCTCAGGCTTGTAGTTTGCCCATAAGTCATTTTGTTCTTTCGAAAAAAGATTCAGAGAAGAAGGGAAAATGTATAGTAAACAAGTGTACTGAAGAAGAATACTGAAAATACCTGTGGATATTTCTGTTATTATATCTATGTGCAAATCAAATCATTTCAAAATTCGAGGAAATCTAGTGTTACTGTACCAGCTTTGCAACCTTTGTCGAGAAGAAACGTTACAAACAGCTACACTATTCAGTAAATCGTTTCAGACCTCGAAAAATGCCTCGATGTCAAAATTAATGAGTGCAGATATGTTTGAAAAACAGCTGCCAAGGCGCCTGTCACATTTCAGCAGAAACTCCGAAAATGAATTCATTTTATATATTTTATTTGAGTCATCGAGAGTCCGACTTTAAAAACAGAAAGAAGGTGTGTGAGTGTGTGTGCGTGTGCGCGTGCGTGCGTGCGTGCGTGCGTGCGTGCGTGCGTGCGTGCGTGCGTGCGTGCGTGCATGCGTGCGTGCGTGTGTGCGTGTGTGCTTGCGTGCGTGCGTTTCTGATCCTATGTCTTTTCCATTGGTTTGAGTAGAGGTGTAATAAAAGAACAGCACGAAATTCTGGTCTCTTCTTCTTCTTCTTCATCTTCTTCTTCTTTCTCCCCCTCTCTCTCTCTCTCTCTTTTTTTGTTTTTGTTTTTTTGGCAGAGGTGGTGGTGGTGGTGATGGTGGTGGTGGTGTTTTCTCGGCAGTCTACCCGCAGCGGGGTACGACGGACATAAATTAAGGTTCCATCTGTGGTGAACCCAGAGCTGACAAAATAAAGTTTTCCCTTTAAAGCCTGAAGCAGGTCAGAATATAGATAGGCATGCTTCACCCACTGCCAGGAATTTCTTTCTTGTCCTTATATTGACCTTCCTGATAGATACACCTTCACTGTTTTCCAAAAACAACTTCCTACCTAGTTTTGGCTAACGCAGTTTTTCCTGTGGGCTCTCGTGATAGAACAGGTCACCCTGCTCATCGTCACAAGAGAGCTAAGCAAGTCACAAGCGATTTAAGCAGGTTCCCGTGGTGACTGCCCACGGTATATAGATAGGTACCAAAAAAAAGGTGTTATTGCACATTGATAGATGTATGGATAGTCTGTTTTTTAACGTTGTAACAGTGACTTAAACAATCTTGTGATTTTAGTTACTTGTGTTTTGAACTGGTGTAAAAGAATTTTGACTGTGTGATTCATCTCGAGGTGACCCTATGTAGTTGACAGAACCAACTGACACCAACTGTTTTCGTAACGTCTGACTGACGTGGTCCATATACTCTTGCTAGTTCAGTTCTGCATTGCCATCTCCCACTAGCTCCAGTTTGTCTTTTAAGCCCAAGTCTGTCGTACGCTAGCTTCAGACGCTAGCTGCCCTACCAATCTGAGAGCGTAAGACGCTTACTTCAGTCCGTCTTCCCAATTTGAGAGTGTCTTACACTAACTTCATTCGATCTGTCGTGCTAACGTGAGAGTGTCTTACACTAGTTTCAGTCTGTCCTGCTAACTTGACAGTGCTTCTTTTGCTAGCTTCAGTCTGCCCTGTCTGTCTGAGAGTGTCTTACAGTATCTTCAACCTCCCTTGCGCCGCCTTCAGCCTCTCCTGCCAACGCGAGTATGTCTTGTGCTTGCTTCAGTATGCTCTGCCAACGTGAGTCTGTCTTGTCAGCTTGACAATTAATTGCTGAGTCTTCCTGTCCTGTCAGCTTAAGACTAGTTAACTTGAGTCTGCCTGTCCTGTCAGCTTGAGACTCGCTACGTTGAGTCTGCCTGTCCTGTCAGCTTGAGACTCGCTACATTGAGTCTGCCTGTCCTGTCAGCTGGAGACTCGCTACGTTGAGTCTGCCTGTCCTGTCAGTTGGAGACTCGCTGAGTTGAGTCTGCCTGTCCTGTCAGTTGGAGACTCGTTGAGTCTGCCTGTCCTGTCAGCTTGAGACTCGCTACGTTGAGTCTGCCTGTCCTGTCAGATGAGACTCGCTGAGTCTGCCTGTCCTGTCAGCTTGAGATTCGCTAAGTTGAGTCTGCCTGTCCTGTGAGCTGAGTCTGCCTGTCCTGTCAGCTTGAGACTCACTGAGTCTGCCTGTCCTGTCAGTTGGAGATTCGCTAAGTTGAATCTACCTGTCCTGTCAGCTTGAGACTCGCTACGTTGAGTCTGCCTGTCCTGTCAGTTGGAGACTCGCTGTCAGCTTGAGACTCGCTACGTTGAGTCTGCCTGTCCTGTCAGTTGGAGACTCGCTCAGTTGAGTCTGCCTGTCCTGTCAG
>JABMCL010002637.1:240000-242500 GCA_018857735.1 Alviniconcha marisindica | reverse complement strand
TTGTTCCAGCTGTTTGTCTATTGCCCACCCGACTGTTTGCTGATTATCTAGCTGCCTGTCTATTGCCCAGCCGACTGTTTTTTTTAAATATATTTATTTATATTTTGTATTATTATTCAGCTGCCTTCTATTGCCTGCCCGACTGTTTGCTGATTATCCAGCAGTCAGCTGTCTGCTTGTTTATTATCCACCCAACTGTTTGTTTATTATCTAGCTGTCTGTCTATTGCCCACCCGACAGTTTGCTGATTATCCAGCAGTCAGCTGTCTGTCTGTTTATTATCCACCCGACTGTTTGTTTCTTATCTAGCTGTCTCTCTATTGCCCACCCGACTGTTTGCTGATTATCCAACAGTGAGCTGTCTATTGCCCACCCAATTGTTTGTTTCTTATTTAGCTGCCTGTCTATTGCCCACCCGACTGTTTGCTGATTATCCAACAGTGAGCTGTCTATTGCCCACCCAATTGTTTGTTTCTTATCTAGCTGCCTGTCTATTGCCCACCCGACTGTTTGCTGATTATCCAACAGTGAGCTGTTTATGCCCACCCAATTGTTTGTTTCTTATCTAGCTGCCTGTCTATTGCCCACCCGACTGTTTGCTGATTATCCAGCTGCCAACCCGACTGCTTTTTGTTGTTGTTTGTTTTGTTTTGGTGTGTGTGTGTGTGTGTGTGTGTGTGTGTGTGTGTGTGTGTGTGTGTGTGTGTGTGTGTGTGTGTGTGTGTGTGTGTGTGTGTGTGTGTGTGTGCGTGTGTGTGTGTGTGCTTATTATTATTCAGCCGCCTTCTATTGTCCATCCGACTGTCTGCTGATTATCCAGCTGTCTGCTTGATTTTTTTGATTTTTTTTTGTATAATTATTATTCAGCTGCCTTCTATTGGCCACCCGAATGTCTGCATATTATCCAGCTGTTTGTTTGCATTTTATCCAGTGCCTGCCTATTGCCCACCCGTTTTTTTTTTAAATATGGGGGTGGGTGGGTGGGGTGGGGCGGGGGGCTGTTTGCTTGTTTGATTGGTTTGCTTGTCTTTTGTTTGTTGTCCAGATGTCTGTCCTTTTATTACCCACCCGACTGTCTATTTGCTATCCAGATGCCTGTCTATTTATTGCCCACCCGACTGTCTGTTTGTTATCCAGACATCTATTTATTGCCCACCCGACTGTCTGTTTGTTATCCAGACGTCTGTCTATTTATTGCCCACCCGACTGTCTGTTTGTTATCCAGACGTCTGTCTATTTATTGCCCACCCGACTGTCTGTTATCCAGATGTCTATTTATTGCCCACCCGACTGTCTGTTTGTTATCCAGATGTCTATTTATTGCCTACCCGACTGTGTGTTTGTTATCCAGATGTCTATTTATTGCCTACCCGACTGTCTGTTTGTTATCCAGATGTCTATTTATTGCCCACCCGACTGTCTGTTTGTTATCCATCTTTCTGTCTATTGCCCACCCGACTGTCTATTTGTTATCCAGATGTCTATCTATCACACACCTGACTGTCTGTTTGTTATCCATCTTTATGTCTATTGCCCACCCGACTGTCTGTTATCCACCTTTCTGTCTATGGCCCACCCGACTGTTTGTGTTTTTGTTGTTGTTGCTGCTGTTGTTGTTGTTTTGGTGAGTGTGTGTGTGCGCGCGCGCGCGCGCGTGTTTGTTTTTAGTCCAACTGCTTGACCTCTCCCACCTGACTGTCTGCTTATTATCAATCTATCCGTCTTTTTCCCCACCCGACTGATACTGTTCACTTTTCTTCAATGTTGCTTTACGTCCACAGAGACCGTATGGACTATCAGGGACGGGCTGCTGTTCACTCGACGTCTTCCCAATTTCTAGCTATCTACCCAGGTAAGGTAAACATGGTGCTAAGCGTCCACAGAAACCATAAGGCTTATTAGGGACGGGGAGAAGGGGTTGAAGAGGGTATGGAGGTGGGGGAAGAAGGAGATTATATATACCTATCGCTACACTGTCACCACCAGAATGACTCTTGCATTAATATGGGCAGCGATGAGAGCCATTGATTAATTGTGAGGGACAAAGTCACAAGACACTGTCCACAGGCCACAACTTTTGAAAAGGGAGGAGAGCCGAAGCGGAATCGAATCGGGGTCCTTCTGCTTACCAGCCTAACGCCTTACCGCTAGGCCAAACCGGCTCACAAGCTATCTGCCTATTGTCAGCTCAACTGATATTATCCACCCGAATATCAATTTATAGTGGTGTTATTGTTTTTGTGTGTTTGATATTCTGAACGTGTAGCGCAACATGGATCATAACACTAACTGGGAACACAACGGCCATCCGCTTTACCCGAGATTCGAACCTGCAGTCATTGATCATGAGTGCATCAACGTCCTTGCTTCACAGCCACAGCCACCAGTTCATAGCTGCCTGCTCCTTTCACAAGACCGTAAACTTGGACTGGATAAAGGTACGCATTTTACAGGAAAAGGTCAGAGATTTGTCGATGTGAATGTAATGTATTCTCGGCGT
>JABMCL010002637.1:230000-232500 GCA_018857735.1 Alviniconcha marisindica | reverse complement strand
CACACGCACACGCACACACACATACACACACACACACACACACACACACACACACACACACACACACACACACACACACACACACACACACATACACACACGCACACACACACACACACACACAACAGACACACGCACCACCACGCAACGCACACACGCACACACACACGCACACACGCACAGCCACACACACACACACACACACACACACACACACACACACACACACACTCATGCACATACGCTCGTGCGCACACAGAAACACAAACAATCAAATAAAACTAAAACTAAAACAGTTGCCCCGGTAACATTCTGAAACATTTCACCAATGTCAGGGATCAGCGAGTCAGGGTAGCGCCACTCTGTTGCATCAGCTCTCCTCTCGGACACTAAGCGCTAACCTCGAACTAAGGATTGGAAACGTTATCATATGGGGCAAGTTTATACAATTTAAGCCCCCTCCCAATTCCCCATTGAGAGAGAGAATCATCGCCGACTTTAGTAAGATTTTACTCTCTTGATGGTTAGGATGGTCACATAATTATGAAGTTCGCCAGCATTACTGCACCCCTCGCCCCACCACCAGCCACCCCCAAAAATCACCCCTTTAAACGATTTTACTCTTCTGGTGGTTAGGATGGTCCAGTATGACAGCTTCTGTTGATTTCACTGTGAATATCTGTTCCGGTATCGTTTCGGCCCCTGCAACAGACCAAACCACTCTCTCATCGTCCGTAACAGACTGGCGGATTAAACGGCAATAGCCACAGCGTGTTTTAGCCCCGTATCTGTTCTTCTCCCTTAAGTGTCCAGACCTCATCCCCTTATCTGCTGATTTTGGAGAAAACTACTGAGCCCAAAGATGGGAGTCCAGCTTCATTAACCGTCTAATTTCAGCCTTAAGTGTTCGAACTGCACTACCCGTCCAAGGCCAGGGTAATGATCGAATGTTTGTGTTGAAATGCCTGATGATAGTTCAATGTGAACACTCATGCGGCTTGTTTGCTTCGTCTGACTGTCTGACCCTCTGACTTTGTCTTTATTTTATTTCAGCTACTGGCTGAACTGAAATGAAACCTGGAATGTCCACTTCACATGGGATGGATGAATCGGGATGGATGAATTGAATGTATCGATCTTTTGAGCACTGATTCGTTGACTGATTGAGTGTCTAACCCACTGACCAACACAAACGTTGGCAAAAACACTATACAATTTAGGGCGGGGGGTGGGGGTTGGGGGGGGGGGGATGGGGGGGATGGGGGTCGGGGTAGTTGTGGAAGCGGTGTGGCAAAAGTGGAGGCGGCAAGGAAACTGATATTAATGTGTGATGGTTGCCCCGGCTGCCCTCTCATTTAGAAAGAGGAGAAAGGGTGCACAGCTAATGAATTATGTATTATTGTTTTATTACCAGTTTTAAATTTATTATGTTTTATCATATTTTATTTCTTTTAACCTGAAAAACACACACACTGTAAACATTGTTCTAGTTATGCTGCTTTAATTTTTCTGTGCTTTGATACTGATTGTTGTTTAATGTTTTCAATAAGCTACGTGTTCTCAAAGTGGTAGACTCCGTTATGGATGCACACATGGATGTGCGCGTGTAGTGTGTGTGCGTGTGCGTGTGCGTGTGCGTGTGTGTGTGTGTGTGTGTGTGTATGTGTGTGTGTGTGTGTGTGTGGCGTGGTGTGTGTGTGTGGTGTTGTGGTGTGTGTGTGTGTGTTGTGTGTGTGTGTGTGTGTGTGTGTTGTGTGTGTGTGTGTGTTGTGTGTGTGTGTGTGTGTGTGTGTGTGTGTGTGTGTGTGTGTGTGTGGCGTGTGTGTGTGTGTGTGTGTGTGTGTGTGTGCGTGGTGTGTGGTGTGTGTGTGTGTGTGTGTGTGTGGTGTGTGTGGTGTGTGTGTTGTGTGTGTGTGTGTGTGTGTGTGTGTGTGTGTGTGTGTGTGTGTGTGTGTGTGTGTGTGTGTGTGTGTGTGTGTGTGTGTGTGTGTTGTGTGTGTGTGTGTGTGAAATGCTGTGTTGTGTGTGTGTTGAATCGTTTGATTGTTAATGTTAAATTCGTATATATATATATATATATATATATATATATATATATATATATATATATATATATATATATAATATATATATATATATATATATTCTAAATGCTATGTTTTAAAATGAATCTTGAATATGCGTGAACTGAAATATGTATAGATAGAGAGAATTTATCTTTTTAAATTGTTGTTTTAGGCTAATTTAAATAACATATTGATGTGTGTATTATTGCATTTGTTGATCTGTACATCGTTAAGAGCTCATGTAATTGCTGTTGAGGCGCTATATAAAATAAATTAATATTATTATTATGGTATCACAACGTATCACAAACGTAAGTTATGGTATCACAAACGTAAGTGCTTTCATTCGCCCACCCTTTTAATAAGCATAGTTAAAGACACAGATTCATTAAGGGCGAAAAACTGTGCCGTTGCTTTTCCCGCGCTACCTTCAT
>JABMCL010002637.1:215000-225000 GCA_018857735.1 Alviniconcha marisindica | reverse complement strand
CTCTCTCTCTCTCTCTCTTTTTTTCTTCTCTTTTTTCCCCTTTCTGTTTCTTAGCCCTGATATAACCCTGTGTGGTTGACTGGACACAAAGCACAAACTAACTAACTAATTCTTTTTCTATGGTTGATTCGTAATATTAAAACTGTCCACGGGTACATTGTAACAGGCACAGAATTCAAGAGCATAGCAAAGAAGCAGAGGATCAAACAAATAAACAAACAAACATGACTATTAATAATGACGGAAATGTCCAAAGCATCTTACTTGTCAAAAACCTGTATAGCCAAAGCCGTGAAACAAAGCAGTACAAAACAGCAACGACAACGTGGCAAAGAGCTTATCACGTCGGGGTCACCACTGTAAATAAATATAAATAAACTGACTAATCTAGAAGGACATGTTCGTACGCAGAGCACTCAACAAACACCAATATTTTCCTTACGACGTTTTATGTGATATTAAGAAAATGCAAGTTATTTTATGACTGATTTATGGGTAGTTCTTTCTTTAAATTTAGGCTAACACTAACACCCATGTACTCACGCTTCCGAATCCAGGCACTACACATTCACTCTCACGCTAGAGTCCAACTACACAGCTCACTCATCAGACCAGAACTCTCCCAGCACAGGTCCTGAATTACACACGGCGTTGACGACACTCAAGACAGCGCTGTCCCTAAGCACTGACGTCGTTCTCGCGAAGTGGTTTGCGATCACCTTCGCCTCCTAAGAACAATTAAATTGGAGGGGAAGTCCTAGGTCCTCCTGTCCTCCTGACTGTCCGACAGACGCCCATCAGCGTCTGAACAGTAAGTCCGTTGCTCGTCTATATCCGACGTAGCCCACGTTCTTGACGTCCTCTCGGCACCAGTCCTCAACCGTGCACCCCATCACACATTGCCGTAGATCATAATACTTTGCTAATTTCTTCGTGATTCTCCCTTTAGATCAAATACTGAGCTTGGCTGATTGATCTTGATCTTGATCTTATACGTCGCTGGACCTAACAATACAATACAATACAACTTTATTGTCTCTGTGTAAAGAAATTTGCTTTCTGGCTGTCATGTACATAAAAACATTCGATACAGTTAACAATAAAACATCAACAACTCAATGAAACACGAGCTAAAAACCGCTCAAATACAAGGAAAATACTTAACAATACAATGTACACACACACACACACACACACACACACACACACACACACACACACACACACACACACACACACACGCATCCACCCACCCACCCACACATTATTCTTCTGGCTCACCAATAACTTAAAACATTCAATAAATTACAATAAAACAAAATTCCTTAAACAACAAAACACTAAAATCGAAACACTCAATCGACCACAACATATAAATTATAGGCAGCATTTATGAAGTAACATTAAATCCAAGCAGAATATAATTCCTCACACGCACGCACGCACGCACGCACGCACACACATTATTCTTCTGGCTCACCAATAACTGAAAACATTCAATAAATATTATAATAAAACAGTCATTCCTTAAGTAAACATCAAAACACTAAAATCGACCGCAACATATAATATACAGACAACATTAGGTATAAATGCAATGGGACTGGAGTGCGCGCGTGTGAGTTAAATGGCGCTTTGGGTGGCGATCCGTCGTTTGAAGTCCTCAAGCGTGGGGGCCTTCACCTGGTCGTCACTGAGGTGGTTTCAGTCGGTGGTGGTGCGGACAAAAAGAGTTCTTGTGCTGTTCAGTATTTGAATGAGGGACTAGGACGGCTCTGGAATTTAATGTTGTTTGTCTGTCGATAATGTTCTTTGCTGTAAAGTCCTGAAATTTTGTTGGACTAATTTGTCTTTTGCTTGTTGAAAGGGTTTTTAAGAACTGTTCGACTGGCATGGCCGGTACCAGCCCCATAACCACCTTATAGAAAAAAGAGAGGCGTTGTTGTTTGCGTCGGTCCTGTAGGGTGGGGAGGTCTAGTTTACGGGGCATATTGGTGATGCAGCCTGGTTCCCTGGAGCGGTATAGTCATCCACAATGAAGCGTGCAGCATGGCGTTGGATCCGTTCGAGTCGGTCGATGTCTGTCTGGTTGTGGGGGTCCCATATGATGGATCAGAACTCAACGGTAGATGTGACTAAAGATAGGTAGGCTATGCGTCTGCAGTCCTGGGGGCAGTTTCGGAGGTTCCTTCTAAGGAGACCAAGAGTGGAACTGGCGCTTTTGGTTATTTTGTTGATGTTGTTGATGTCTGACGAGAACTGGACACCGATGTATGGGTTGTTGGGTACATGTTTTAGAATTTCATCTTTGAGGCTGTAGAAGAACTGGGTTTTGTTTCTAATGCTCAGAATGTGGCATTTGTTTGCGTTGAATTTCATTCTCCATTTTTGGGCCCAGGTTCTACTCTTCGATATTTGTTTCCCCTAATGTATCACAGTGTAACGGCTTATGTCCACTTTTAGCCCCGCCGGTTCACGGTCCTCAAATGGTATGAGAATGTGTGTGTGTGTGTGTGTGTGTGTGTGTGTGTGTGTGTGTGTGTGTTGTGTGTGTGTGTGTGTGTGTGTGTGTGGACGGAAATAACTTGAAATATGCAGTACGTTGGCATATCCACATATCAGTTCATTCCGTACTATGCCAGTGCTATACACACGCACACGCACACACGCATCCTCATACCATTTGAGGACAGCGAACCGACGGAGATAAAAGTGGATATTGCCGTGTAACGAAACGCATTCGTCACATGCAGGTTACAATATTATCCTGGTCCTGTGATTTATCACCTACATCATTCTCTCCTCACTCATCTTTACTCAGTAACCATTTCATAACTTCCTGTCATAACGGACAATGGTTACAATCCAGTACTGGCCTTCAATTAATCATTTAGGCGTTGTCTGTTATAGTTCATAAATCATAACATCAGCCAATAGGCCTGCATCATTTCCAGCACGTCAGCATAATTTACTAACATATTTTTTCCATAGCAATTATTCAAAACATACATTCAGAAAATTTGCATAGCATTCATATTTCTGAAGCAAGTTCTGACGCGATACAAAGTAAAACATTTTTTTTACCTCTCTCGTCTTGGCGAAGAGTAGGGATTTCTACTACCGGCAACAAACCCTCAGTGACATCTCAGTGCAAACGTTCCGGTCTGTCGTCTTTTCGGCAATGCCAAGATATTTGACGTCAGTGAGCGACCTCAGCTCTGTCAGTTCCAGTCCAGTCAGTGAACCATCAACAAGATTCAAGTGGTTCCCGTATTTATACGTCCCCAGTCCAGCAATTGACACCCAACTAGTGAGTTTGTCTTCTTGTACATTTCCACAATTAATACTCAGGCCAAAATTAAATGCAGGTTACACTCATGTGACGGATGCGTTTCGTCACACTGTGCTACAACGTTAGGGGAAACTAATGCCGAAGAGTAGAAGAAGAAAAAGAAGAAGAAAACAAAAAGGTAATTTATTGCTGAGGGTCAGTAGGTAACTCGAATTTCTGAGGGATTATACTGTTGTCATATATAGATAGACAAATAATATATGGATAGCAAGAGATATCCATGTGCAGAGAGAGAGAGAGAGAGAGAGAGAGAGAGAGAGAGAGAGAGAGAGAGAGAGAGAGAGAGAGAGAGAGAGAGAGAGAAGGGGTTGAGAAGATCAGATACAATTCTTTATTTACGAGCTAGAGATATCAATGTACAGAGAGGGGGGGGGAGGGGGTTGAGAAGATCAGCTAAAACTCTTTATTTACGACGGTAATAAATATATGAGCATTTATGCTTCTTTTTTTTACATCCAACCCTCGCCCAAACAAGGGATTATTAAAGATTCAATTATACATGCATATACATTTTGTAAGCTACACAACGGTACACACATGGAAGTAAGGGAAATGTATACTTCAAACATAATAATTATGAGAGAGAGGAGGTGGGGTGGATATACAGGACGTATTTGTAG
This sequence comes from Alviniconcha marisindica, assembly GCA_018857735.1. NCBI lineage: Eukaryota > Metazoa > Mollusca > Gastropoda > Provannidae > Alviniconcha > Alviniconcha marisindica. The sequence goes on along the minus strand of JABMCL010002637.1, from coordinate 221,028 downwards.
CCCATTCGTGATGTGGATCTTGTGAAGATGGCAAGCGGGAGTTATCCCGCTGAGGTGAAAAGCTGGTGGCATTAAATAAAACAAACAAACAAACAAACAAAAACGTAAGGTGTATGGAGTGTTGTATTTATTTATTTGGTTATTTAGCGTTTGGTTGGATTGTTTGCCTGCTTGCTCGCTCATTTTAAGCTCGTTGTTTTAGAATGGCAAGAGGTTCAACACACACGAAATGTGCAGCTTTGTCGTCATCGTCACAGTTGCTATCGTCGGAAACGATGGACTGTTAATCAATGGAGAGTTGTTTTGGAATTTATGTGCCTTGTATTTACTCGCATGCCAGGTGAGAGTTACCGTAGGCTGACTCCGGTCTTTGTTGTTGTGTTCGTGTGACGTCTTTCGAGCGCTAATTACCTCCCTTGCGTGTTGATTCTGCTAATTAATGGCTATAGATTAAAATTCCGCGAGATACCTTTTTTTCCCGGAAGACGTGCACACCTTGGTCACAAGGAGGCGCTGGAATTGGATCGGCAAGGAGCTCTGGAAGGAAGGCGACTCCACCACCTAAAACCCCAATCTGCTGGACATGCGAATGGAAGAGTAAAACACAGCGGGGAAACAGAGTAACAGTGGAACTGAAAAATGCTGGCCACAGCTGGGGCACCATCGAGCTACTGGAAAAATATACAACGGCGTGGAGGAACTTTGTTGCTGCTTTGAACACCGACAGGCGTAATGGCAGTAAGTACGTAAGTAAATGAATAAGTAAGTACCTTTCAGTACACTTTTAACTTATGTGGAATGTGAGGAGGTGTGTGTGTGTGTGTGTGTGTGTGTGTGTGTGTGTGTGTAAACGGGGGCGGCAGTTCATTCACCGCGGACTGGACTATATAAATCTGTTGCCGACAGTAGAGTCGAATCACAGCCCAGCTCTTGTTGAGATCCGGACGACCAGACTTTTCAGGACGTCCCGCGGTCTCGTAGTCTGGACTATAGATTCTACTATGGACACTCAGGTCCATCGCGGTCCAGCTGTCGGACATCCGAATGAACAATGCCGGACCGGATACTGGACATTATGCTGTCAAGAGACCTATCAAGATCCAGCTCTCGGAGGTCCAAATGAACAATGCCGGATGTACAATTCTGTGGACCGGATACTGGACGAATTCCAGATGCTGCTGAAAGGTCCATCACGGTCAAGCTGTTGGACGTGCAAATGAACGATGCCGTCCAGTTATGTGGACACAGTGTGCTGTCGAGAGATCCATCAAGATCCAGCTCTCGGAAGTCCAAATGAACTGTGCCGGACGTTCAGCTACATCGACGGCATACTGGACACTCCGCTGTCAACAGTTTAGTCTCGTGCCTGGCTGTGCAGAGACTGCTGACAGACAGCAGTTAATGCAGAGCATGTCTGCGGATCTGATAGGTACGCGATGTTTTCACTGACCAGCCTTCAACTTCCTTTCTGCCACATCTCCACATCGTTTGCTTCTTTAGTGAGAGAATGGTGACTTCTATCACACACGCACACACACACACACACACACACACACACACACACACACACACACACACACACACACACACATTCACACACACACGCGCGCGCTACCAATCAAACACACACACACACCACACACACACACACACACACACACACACACACACACACTCACACGCGCGTACAAAAATACACTCACACAAACACGCACCCCTACCCCACCCTACACACACGCACATGCACGCTAGATATGGGAAAACGTGCTCTTGATGACGTAAATAGGTTCTGTAACTTGCCACGTATAAAATTATTCGAGGTCAAATCCATGAAATCAGGCGCATGTGTCAAAATGGATTGAGATAAGCTGGCACAGAAAGGTTACTTGAAATCACGATGTGCTCGTGAGAAGTTTACCATGATGGCGCTTTTTTATATCACGTTTTACGTTTGTTGTTGTTTCTCACTTCTTCTTCTTCTTCTTCTAGCATTTTTTATTTCTCTGAACGATTCGAACTAAGAACGATATCATGTCAGCGTCTTGTAACGCAGGCATTAAGCGTTGATTAACCTGTTTGTGATTTGTCCCCCTCTTCTTACACATCCACGCAGGCCTTGACTGCCTTCCAAAATACAGAAACAGCCGCCATTCACAGGCCCTTATAGTTATCTGCTGGGTCAAAGGCCAGGTACAGGCTACAGTTTCATCACGGTCGGGCTCCCACGGGTACCAAGACGAACTACACCGGACGTCCAGTCTCGTGAACTGGACTCTGGGAACTCTGCCGCCGACAGTTCCATCACGGCCCTTGTCCCGGAGGTGCGGACGACCAAACTATGCCGGACGTCCAATCTCAAGGGGCCCGCTCTCGATCTCTCTGTCCTTGCCCCACGTTGCTGTACTGGACGGTCAGATGGCGGTGTCCCCTCTCTCGGTCGTGGAACAAAGGCAGTGTGTATAATTTGCGGATTGGATTGGTTGTCTTCTGATGAGAAACTGATCAAATGCTGGAGACTGCACGTAGCAGGGGGAAACAAGTCAAACCGCGACTTTAGAAAAGGGGGGAGGGGGGGAGGGGAGAAGAGGTAGGGAGGGAGGGAGGGAGAGAGAGAGAGAGAGAGAGAGAGAGAGAGAGAGAGAGAGAGAGAGAGACTTGTCAAGGTACAAAATTATCGTGGACCAGTATAGTATTGTAAGATCCTTTGAGAACTATAACTTAATTATGATCATGTGTTTAGTTACAAACAAGCAGCTGAGAGAGACAGAGAGAGACAGAGAGAGACAGACAGACAGAGAGAGGAGAGAGAGAGAGAGAGAGACAGACAGACAGACAGACAGACAGACAGACAGGCAGGCAGACAGACACAGACAGAGACAGAGACAGAGAGAGACGAGACAGAGACAGAGAGACAGATAGACAGACACAGAGACAGCATTGTGATGCTGAGCTGGATACGCTCACACTGTGTGTGTGTGTGTGTGTGTGTGTGTGCGCGCGTGCGTGCGTGCGTGCGTTCGTGCGTGCGTGCGTGCGTGCGTGCGTGCGTGCGTGCTTGTGCGCGCGCGCGTACATGTGTGTGTGTGTATGTGTGCACATCTCTCTCTCTCTCTCTCTCTCTCTCTCTCTCTCTCTCTCTCTCTCTCTCTCTCTCTCTCTCTCTCTCTCTCTCTCTCTCTCTCTCTCTCTCTCTATCAGCTGCTTGTTTGTAACTAAACACATGATCATAATTAAGTTATAGCTCTCAACGGACCTTACAATGTTATACTGGTCCACGATACTTTTGTACCTTGACAAATCTCTCTCTCTCTCTCTCTCTCTCTCTCTCTCTCTCTCTCTCTCTCTCTCTCTCTCTCTCTCTCTCTCTCTCTCTCTCTCTCCACCGCCCCCAACCATCCTGGTTCACTTGTCCGTTCGTGTCTAAACACAAGATCATCGGTATATTGTTCGCAAAGGATCCTAAAATGTCCCACTGGTCCCCGATACTTTTGCGCTTTAACAAATCTCTCTCTCTCTCTCTCTCTCTCTCTCTCTCTCTCTCTCTCTCTCTCTCTCTCTCTCTCTCTCTCTCTCTCTCTCTCTCTCTCTGCTCTGCTCTGCTCTGCTCTGGACAGACAGGAAATTTGCAAGGAGTCTAATGGTGGTGTTTTCAATAAGCTTGTTGAATGGCAGTGGCTCTGTCACTACCCTGTCAAGATGAACCTCAAGTCGACAATTCGATCGCTGATCTACAGCTCACTCGGGGTGTGTCCTGGTCTTCCTGCTTCGTTTTAAACCCTCTCTTATATACAGTGGAACCCGTGTTGTTAAACCATCTTAAAAATCAACCGAAAGTGGACTTAAAAGATGACTAGGTCCCGTCGGCCGCAGAGCATGACTTGAAACCGAGAGCGGTCCTTGATCAAGCATTCATTCACAAAGAAATATAAAGGAAAAACCGGAGAAATAGAGCTCTGTACTCTCTCATTTGTGTGGTCTTTTGTCACAAGTTCTCAGAATGGTACATCAACAATGATGGCGCATAATTAATCTACGTGTGTGGGGAGTGGGCGGTGGGGGTGGGGTGGGGCTGGGGGGTGGTGGTGCTGGGGGGGGGGGGGTGTAAGTGTGTGCGTGTGGGGGTTGGGTTGGGTGTGGGTGTGTGGGTGGGTGTATTCTTCAGTATCATTGTTGTCTAGAGCTAACAGTGTCTTTCCCAAGGTTCTATTGCCTGCAGTTCGGGAAAACTGTCTTGACTGTGCTTTTAAAGTTAACAGTTCATGAAAACTGTCACTTCAGCTATAATTATTTCATCAAAATGTTCTTTCCAGTGACGTGGTTGCAGTTCACAAAAACTGTTCTCTTCCAGGGATTTTACCATAAAACAAACTGTTTTACAGCGACTTCTTAAACATAAATATTTTAACGAAAAGATCATAATCCAGTACTGTGTTCAGTCCAGACGCGATACACTCTGTCAACTGCCATGACATTTTCTTGTCGTCAAATGTCTCGATCTGCGCATCGACGCTGACGGGTTTATTTTTCTTCTTCTCACAGACAGATGTCTAGCCATCATAGTAACGATTTTCTCCCCATGTCTGTCAAAAGACTCCTGACCACAACCGAATGACCACGGAGCGCTGACAATCAAAGAACCCGCACAGGGAGAAAAGAACTATTTGCGGAGGCTTTCTTCGTCCACAGCGTGAAATGGTCACGGGACTATTTGCAGACCCACAATGCATCGCGGACCAGCACAATAAGCTGAGAAGGGGAGTGAACCCGCAGCATCCAGGCAGATAGCGTACTGTACATTAGTTTCCCCCCGGATAACCTCTGGATGATGGGGTTAAACGACAAAAAAGTGCTATCCATTATTTTACGCGCATGTTTTTTTAGTTGCTGTTTTTTATCGGGGTTTTCTGTAGCGGATTCAGCCATCATTTCAACAGGAGTCTAGCATAATGGCTCGTCTTCATTGGAGGTTTAGCGTCCATATTAGCTGTGTGGCTTACGCTTCGCTTTCGACTGGCTTTTCTTTTCTCTCTAAAAAGACAACATTTCCAGCTTCGTTTTACATCCTGAACATTTGAATTGAAGCAACGGTTTGTTTGAATTCAAATAAATGGTGTTTTAGGGCGGTTGCTGTTGTTTTTGTTGTACTTTCTCCTTCACCTTATATTTTGCATAGGCCAACACCACTGCTTTCTTTCGCCTTGCCTGTATTTTACACTGAGTGGAAGACTAAACAACTTTCAGAGTTCAGCAGCTGTGTGGAAATCGAGGTGGCCGTCCTGGGATCACCGTCCTAATGAGCCTTGTGGTTGCTGTGGACGTAAAGCAACACTGAACCATGCTTACGCATTGGTCACAGTTTGTCCCTAATATGTCAACCCGACATCCGAGGACATTAAGCTCCACATCATCATCATCACCATCAAACATTTTTTGTTGTCCCTAATATGTCAGCGCGACATCTAAGGACATTAAGCCCCACATCATCATCAACAACTTTTTACATTCTTAAGACAGTTCTGTCTTACAGTTCTGTCATAGACAGTTAAATCTCTACCACCACCACCCCCTTCCCCCCCCCCCCCCCCCCCCCCCCACCCCCAACCAGTTCTTAAATTATTTCAGTTGACTGGTGGTGGTGGAGTGCGTGTGTGCGGGTGCGTGCGTGCGTGCGTGCATGAGTGTGTGTGGTGTGTGTGTGTGTGTGTGAGTGTGTGAGTGTGTGTGTGTGTGTTGTGTGTGTGTGTGTGTGGTGTGTGTGTGTGTGTGTGTGTGTGTGTGGAGAGAGAGAGAGAGAGGGAGTGTGTGTGTGTGTGTGTGTGTGTGTGGTGTGTGTGTGTGTGTGTGTGTGTGTGTGTGTGTGGTGTGTGTGTGTGTGTGTGTGGGTGAGGGAGAGAGAGAGGAGAGAGAGAGAGAGAGAGAGAGAGAGAGAGAGAGAGAGAGAGAGGTGGCGCGCGCGCGTTGTGTGTGTGTGTGTGTGTGTGTGTGTGTGTGTGTGTGTGTGTGTGTGTGTGTGTGTGTGTGTGTGTCT
>JABMCL010002637.1:190000-210000 GCA_018857735.1 Alviniconcha marisindica | reverse complement strand
GAACTGTTCATTTTGAGAACTGTGGTTCATATGAGAATAAGTGGAAAGTTGGAATTCATTCTTCAAACAGGGGGTCAGATGACGTCCTAGACTATAAGCATGCAAGCATGACTTTGCCACGGACGCCAAAACGACGTCCTTGAGGTAGGAAGCGAACGGGTTAAAGTTGAAGGAAGCAGCCGGGCCATCAGAAGGAAGACCCACCCACCGACCCCCACGCCATATCCTCAAAGAAAGAGAAGAAGAAAGAAGAAAGGGAAAAACGAAAAGACGCTTCCTCTCTCAGATGGAGGGGAGTCATTTTGCACCCCGGTCCCCGTCGACCCCAGGCATCCCACGACGGAAAAGGCTGAGGCCATCCTCCTCTTCCTCCTCCTCCCGCTGCTGCTGCTGCTGCTGACAAATTCGCTGGCGTCGTGTTCTGGCGACAGTCCGCTGCGAGGGGGACAGCGTGCACGCTGCTCGTTCAGTTTTTGTGCAGATGTCTGGAGTTTTCGAAGAAGGTCTACATGACTTGATCAAGGATATAGCGTGTCGCTGTAGACTGCATCACCGTATTCGCCGTACACAAAATCCTTAGTTTTCCCGGGGCTCGACGGTCAAAGAAGGACTACATGAAATGATCAAGTCAAGACTATATATAGACTATCGCTGCAGTTAGCACCAGTCAATGTGTTTATTGCAGTTGGAGGGGTGGGCGGGAGGAGGGAGAGAGGAGGCAGTATTTGTGTGTGTGGTTCTTTTAGTTCCCCCTCCCCCCCAATCTAACACGCTGTGTGTGTGTGTGTGTGTGTGTGTGTGTGGTGTGTGTGTGTGTGTGTGTGTGTGTGTGTGTGTGTGTCTGTGTGTGTGTGTGTGTGTGTGTGTTTGTGTGTGTGTGTGTGTTTGTGTGTGTGTGTGTATGTGTGTGTGTGTGTGGTATGTGTATGTGTGTGTTTGTGTGTGTGTGTGTGTGTATGTGTGTGTTCGTGTGTGTGTATGGGGAGGGGGGGGGGGGGGCGGCATGTGTAGGTTTGCTTTGAGTTATATATACAACATATTCATGTAACCCATATTCGTGTTGTTTTTCGTTGTAAAGCTCATATAGGGCCTTAGGGTAGGAGCTGTAGAAATATACCAGTAGTAGTTCTAGACCTACTAAAGGTCACTCCGAGGAAGGAATCTCATACTGCCAAAGAGCCAGCGGACCCCTGCAAACCCCTGCAAAAAACGTTTCGTTGACTGTAAAGACGTAATTGGGCATTGGGCTAACGAACCTCAGAGAGCCATAAACCTTCCGCAACGTGCCACAAGGACAGCTTAAATCTCACCTGTAATCTCCAGAGTTGGGTCAGGATTAATTAACACCAACGCAGCGGCGTGATAGCCATGTTTCAAGAATGCCGGTGTCATCATGGCCATTTATTCAGTTTCTCTACGCTTTCCAAACTAGCGTGGCCGAGAGGTAAACTGATGGAGGCACCGAGGTCGGGCTCAAGAGGATGCTGGTTCGAATCCCGGTGTGGACAGCAACATTCAGCGTCCGCCGCCCCACGGTGTCATGGCAGTGGATACAGTGTCTAGTCCTTCGGAGAAAAACAAAAACAGAAAGCTTATGGTAACAAAGAAGTTAAAATTCAAAACAAAACCGAAGTGCCCTGTGTTGAAGGCTTGCGCACGTTAGAGAACACACGGGTGCTCAAAACGGCAATAGTTTGTTGTTGTTGTCTTTTAAAGAAGAAGAAAAAAGAAAAGAAAAAAGAAAAAAAAAACCAAAGTTGGGGATTAATTTGGCAGGCTGTAGTATCTGGTTTTTCTCCGGGAGGAAGTCCTTTTTGAGGCAATAAAAACAAAACACCAAAACTATTAGATCCGCCACTCGGTCTGTGGTCAAAATTCTCTCTACGCAGTTGTTGTTGTTGATCACTTTTGTATATCACGTTATTCTCTGCTCCTGCGCAGGATCACTTGCTCAGTGACAAGCCTTTTTATGGTCCCTTTTGTTTCTTTTTTCTTTTTTCTTTCTTTCTTTTTCCCCCCCTTCTAAATATCCACCAAAGTGGGCGCTATTTGGTTGTTTCATGGCTGGTGCCATGTGATACAATCGTTTGGACGTCTGTGTACACCATAGACCATGCACTAGTCCATATTGTCACTTCATGCAACGCACATTATCAGGGTCGCAGCTAGTGCACACATGTTTAGCTGTAGCCTTCCACCTTCACACACACACACACACACACACACACACACACACACACACACACACACACACACACAGATTATATAGATAGATAGATAGATAGATAGATAGATAGATAGATAGACAGATAGATAGATAGATAGATAAATAAATAGATAGATATGAGAGAGAGAGAGAGAGAGGGGAGAGAGGGGAGAGAAGAGAGAGAGAGGGGGGGAGAACGTATAACAAAAGTCCAAGCATGTCTTGGTTTTAAAACTTTTATTCCATGGCCGACTAGACGGTTTTAAACCTTTTATTCCAAACTTTCGTCATATATATATATATATATATATATATATAGAGAGAGAGAGAGAGAGAGAGAGAGAGAGAGAGAGAGAGAGAGAGAGAGAGAGAGAGAGAGAGAGAGAGAGAGAGAGAGAGAGTTACTGTTTCGTTCCCCAACTATCATACTCTGAAAGCCTTACTGCTGTACGTTGGGGTCGAGCCCCCTCCTCTCCGGAGGATCCATATGACATGTCGTGTATACTGCTTGGCATAACCAACACAGGCTGGCGAATGACACGGCGACTTTCTATCCATAAATCATCATAATGATTCCCAAACATCACAATGATTCAGCAACATCACAATGATTCAGCAACACAATAATGATTCAGCAACATTACAATGATTCAGCAACATCATAATGATTCAGCAACATCATAATTATTCAGCAACATCACAATGATTCAGCAACATCATAATGATTCAGCAACATCGCAAGGATTCAGCAACATAATAATGATTCAGCAACATCACAATCATTCAGCAACATCATAATTGTTTCGGCAACACCATAATTATTCAGCAACATCACAATCATTCAGCAACATCATAATGATTTAGCAACATCACAATCATTCAGCAACATTATAATGATTCAGCAACAGCCTTCACGGCGTAGGAGGCGATGGCAAAACCTAGATAATAGTAGTAGTAATTGGATTGTAATGTCCCGTCAGCCACACAGGGTCACATCAGGACAGTCAAGCTCAGGTCATAAGCAAATACACATTTCTAAACTCTTCTCACATATGTATCAACCCTCTGTCAAGTCAGTCTGCAAAACCAATCACTTCACAAACATAACACATACATACACAAACATCAGTTACAAATTTTCGAAAAGTTAGTCCCTTCAGTATTACCCCTGTTAAAAGAGCACATAAGGCTAAGATATGCTGGTTTCGTCGACCATTCCGTCTAATTTATTGATACCAAGTTAAAGAAAAATATAAAAAGGAATGACAGAGCACCAACCTCAAATGCAAACTTTTAAGTAACCCACACAAGCCGCCGTGTGCATGTATGATTATTTTTTGCAATCAAGCCATCCTGTTCCGGGTCAGTATTCCCTACGTCATTGTCGGTTGCAGAATGGTTTAAACAATTTTTTTATTCATTCATCGTAATCATAAGCTCAACAAATAAGTACAGGAAACACAAAAGCAATATGCTTATTTGAGTGTTACCTATAGATAAAATCGGTTGCAGAATCTTAGAAAAGGCGCCATAACATGAGGTGCATACTGCTCAGTAACCAACAACCATGGAGTGACATATAGTAATAATATTATAGTAGTGGGAATTTTCAAATTGCCTAATAATAAGGAGGAGCCATAATAATTATGAGGTGAATGCTGCTCAGTAAGCAACAGAAGTCGCCGAGTGCATAGTTACTGTCTTCCCCCAGTGCAAGCCATCGTATTATGACAGTGTTCCATCATTGCAAGCCACTGTATTATGAGACAGTGTTTTCCTTCACTGCAAACCATCGTATTATGAGACAGTGTCTTCCCTCACTGCAAGTCATCGTATTATGACACAGTGTTCCATCATTGCAAGCCATCGTGTTATGAGACAGTGTCTTTCTTCACTGCAAACCGTCGTATTATGAGACAGTGTCTTACCTCACTGCAAGGCATCGTATTATGACAGTGTTCCATCATTGCAAGCCACCGTATTATGACACAGTGTTCTATCACTGCAAACCGTCGTATTATGAGACAGTGTCTTACCTCACTGCAAGCCACCGTATTATGACACAGTGTTTCATCATTGCAAGCCATCGTATTATGACACAGTGTTTCATCATTGCAAGCCACCGTATTATGACACAGTGTTTCATCATTGCAAGCCATCGTATTATCAGACAGTGTCTGCCCTCACTGTAAGCCATCGCATTATGAGACAGTGTCTTCCCTCACTGCAAGTCATCGTATTATGAGACAGAGTTCCAACATTGCAAGCCATCGTATTATGAGACAGTGTCTTTCCTCACTGTAAGCCATCGTATTATGAGACAGTGTTCCATCATTGCAAGCCACCGTATTATGACACGGTGTTCCATCATTGCAAGCCATCGTCTTATGAGACAGTTTTCCTTTCCCTTTTTAAAAAATTTTTGCAAGCCATCGTATTATGAAACAGTGTTCCATCATTGCAAGCCACCGTATTATGACACAGTGTTCCATCATTGCAAGCCACCGTATTATGACACAGTGTTCCATCATTGCAAGCCACCGTATTATGACACAGTGTTCCATCATTGCAAGTCATCGTATTATGAGACAGTGTCTTCCCTCACTGTAAGCCATCCTTTTTGAGACAGTGTCTTCCCTCAGTGCAAGCCATCGTGTCATGAGACAGTGTCTTCCCTCAGTGCAAGCCATCGTGTTATGAGACAGTGTCTTCCCTCAGTGCAAGCCATCGTGTTATGAGACAGTGTCTTCCCTCAGTGCAAGCCATCGTGTTATGAGACAGTGTCTTCCCTCAATGCAAGCCATCGTTTAAAGGGGTGTCTTCCCTAAAATGGCATGAGACAGTGTTTTCCCCAAAAGCCACGTGTCAGAAAAGGTCTTCCCCGGCAAGCCATCGTGTCAGAGACAGTGTTTTCCCCTCAGTGCAAGCATCGTTTTTGAGACAGTGTCTTCCCTCAGTGCAAGCTATCGGTTATGAGACATTTCCCCCTCAATGCAAGCCATCGTATTATGAGACAGTGTTTTCCCCTCAATGCAAGCCATCGGTTATGGCAGTGTTTCCCTAAAGAAGCCATCGTGTTATGAGACAGTGTTTTCCCCTCAGTGCAAGCTATCGTTTATGAGACAGTGTTTTCCCCTCATGCAAGCCATGTGAGAGACAGTGTCTTCTCTCAGTGCAAGCCATTTTTGGCCTTTTTCCCCAGTGCAAGCTATCTTTTAGAGACATTTTTCCCCTCAGTGCAAGCTATCGTGAGGACAGGTTTTCCCTCAGTGCAAGCCATTGCAGAACGGGTTTTTCCCTCAGTCAAGCCATCGTATTCATGAGACAGTGTCTTCCCTCAGTGCAAGCCATCGTGTCATGAGACAGTGTCTTCTCTCAGTGCAAGCCATCGTGTTATGAGACAGTGTCTTCTCTCAGTGCAAGCCATTCTCTCTGAGACAGTCTTCTTGACGAACGTGGCGGCTGTCACGGAACGTAAAGAGCCACACTATGAGATGAACATTGCTGATGCAGTACTCGAGCTACCGTGTGACATGGTGACAACAGTTTTCCTGCCAACGTGGTCGCCGTGCCACCAAAACCTGAGAAAGAAGAACTACAACATTATTGATGCACGCTGCAAAGGTACCAAGCCTTAGCGAACGACATGGGTATTTTCTTTCTCTCATAAGCTATCGCTGTCTGGAAAAGCCTCGCCCTCCTCCTTCCTGCTCCCCTCCCCCCCCCCCCCCCCCCCCACCCCCCATACCCGGCTCCTACCCCAACCACCACCACCTACACTCCTCCCACTTCCTGCTGACGTAATGGCCACGCCGTCCGCCTATGTGGTTCCGTGGCCTTGCTTGTCCAGAACTTCCATATGCACACCAAGAAGAGACAACACCTGTTATGACTTTGTCCCGCCTGCAGAGTTCAGTTCCTTTCGCACTAGTACAGCTGTGTACGCAAATGCACAAACTGGGTCTGTGCACCAAAAGTAAAAATAACAAAAGATGAACTGAGACGAGGTCTAGCAGGGTAATTTGAAAAAGACAAAGGTACTTAATGGATCAGATGTGTGGCTGGAAAGTGACAGTGTCACTTACCTGATATTTAGCTTTGGGTTTAGGCTGACGATTTGTTTCTTCTTCTTGAAACAAAAAATATATAATATATAAAATCTCTTTTAAATAGGTGTGGTTTTGGGGGGGGGGGGTGTTTACATTGTGAGCTTTTGTTAGCAAGCATGGATCGACGTGTTTGCTTACCACTGTGCGATTAAACCTCCCCCCCCCCCCCCCCCCCTCCCCCAAGAAGGCTGAGGCCGAAATATTCGGGACATATATAATTATACAGAAGAAGTAAGACCGGAATAGATAAACCCAGCTAGAAAACCACTGGAATAGCCAGCACGTCAACAGGTTCATTAGAAAAATTGAATTGATTAAAAAGAAAATACATGCTGAACGACAGGTAGTTAAGGTAGTTAGCTCATGGATTTGAACGTCCCATTAACCGCACGGGGTCACCCCGGGACGACTGTGAATAGAGAACAAAACGTTACATAAACAAGGAACAAACAAATAAGAGTTGTTGGGTCACTTCAGGACGACTATGAACAGAGAACAAAACGTTACATAAACAAGGAACAAACAAAGAAAGGTTGTAGGGTCACCTCAAGACGACTCTGAATAGGGAACAAAACGTTACATAAACAAGGAACAAACAAAGAAAGGTTGTAGGGTCACCTCAAGACGACTCTGAATAGGGAACAAAACGTTACAGAAACAAGGAACAAACAAAGAAAGGTTGTAGGGTCACCTCAGGACGACTCTGAATAGAGAAGTGAAGAAAAAAACGAAAAACAACAACAACAAAACGCAGGGTCACCGTAGGACGACACTGAATAGAAAGCAACGCGTTACATAAACGAAGAAGAACTTGACTGACTAATAGTGTTGTTGCTCTCTTGGGTCCGAAAGTTCCGTCAACCGATTAGGGTCAGCTCAGGATGACTTTGAATAGAGAAGCAAACATTACATAAACAAAGAACAAACTAACAAATAAGAGTTCTTGTTCGTGTGTGTGTGTGTGTGTGTGTGTGTGTGTGTGTTGTTAGTGTTATTGTGAAGCACCCTGCGCTCCCATCTTGTGTGGTAGATGGGCGCTATAGAAATCCCCTTTACTATGTGTAGTAGTAGTAGTAGTGTAGTAGTAGTAGTAGTAGTAGTAGTAGTAGTAGCGGTAGTAGTAGTAGTGGTATTGTTGTTGTTGTTTTTGTCGTTGTTTCAAAGTTCCGCCAACCACAGCCTCAGGACAGCTCTGAATAGAGAAAGAAACATTGCATCAACAACGAATAAACAAAGCAACAAAAGTTCTCGTTCTTACGTACTAACATCCGGTCAACTGCGCAGGGTCGCCCCAAGGTAAATACCTAACTGTAAGAGACGCACAATACAGAAACAGAGGCTCCAACAATGCTGGAAGGAAGGCGAACCAGCGGGTGACTGCATGTCTTACCCACTGCGCCAAGAGGCGACGCGAGGCCGTCGCTGGGGCCCCTCCCCGAACCTCTCAGCGAGAGCAAGTATCGATCGTAGCCAGCGTCGTTAACCTGGTGACAGAGCTGGCCGTTGGGAAGCCGTTAGCAGCCGTGTCAGGTAGCGCTTCCTTTGCCAACAGGACGAGCTCTCGCCTCCTGGAAGAGCGGGCCGTTAAGAAAGCGTTGGGAGCAGCGTCAACGGAGGGACTGGCAGGGGAACCGGAGCCGGGTTGATGGGGAGGGGTGGGGTGAGGGGTGGACCGGGGAGGGTGGGGATCTGTGGGGAGGGGGGTGGGGTGGGGGGGTGGAGAGCGGACGGCCAGGGCCGAGATGGAGTGTCGGTGGGAGAGCAGGTGAAAAGTCACACACGGTGCCTGAGGTGGTGGCGGGAGGGGCTGGTCGTCGTCGGCTCTCACACACGCCCTGTCCTTGTCTTCCGGACTTGTCATGCACTGGCACATCTCTCTCTCTCTCTCTCTCTCTCTCTCTCTCTCTCTCTCTCTCTCTCTCTCTCTCTCTCTCTCTCTCCTGATCAAGCTTCTTTTCTTTCAACTAAAGTCGCTTTGAATAACTGGCTGAGATTTTGCGGGAAAACTTAATGGCCCCATGGCATCTTTCTGTGTGTTTTTTGTTGTTGTATTTGTTTTTCTTGTAGCTTGTTGTCGTCGTTGTTGTTATTGTGGTTGTTGTTTTTATTTTTTTGCGGCTGTTGTTTTGAGGGCTGTTGGCGGTAGAAGAATGGAAGAGAGAGACGTGTGTGTGTGTGTGTGTGTGTGTGTGTGTGTGTGTGTGTGTGTGTGATGGGGGAGGGGGGTGGGGGTAGAGAGAGTACATTTTGCTTTGTGAGGTGTTCAAACTTGCAGAACAACTGACAAATTCTTTTCTTTCATTCTTTCTTCTTCTTTTTATTTTTTAATTAAAAAAGCAAACAAACAAAACGGGACTTAAATTAGTACCCGAAAGACGTCACACGAACAAGTGACAACACAGACTTCTGAATCGCCTTTCACCTGTCATGCGAGTAAGTGCAAGGCACCAAACAGGGACTTGTTTACGTCTGAGATTCAGGAGTGTGGTTCGTTGGGGACACTGGCTCCATCCAAAAGCAACAAAACGAAAATTATTCTCATGCCTACCATGACATTAATTTTGTTTATGTTGTCTGATTAGCACTAAGCTTCAGCGGTAGTTCGCCCTTCTTTCTCCCCCAGCTTTTCTGACTCTATCTGTAGGGAAGAAGGTGTGTGCATATATGTTGTGTGTGTGTGTGTGTGTGTGTGTGTGTGTGTGTGTGTGTGTGTGTGTGCGTATTTGTGTCTGTGTGAGTGTATTTGTGTCTGTGTATGCGGTTTTGATGTGTGTGTGTGTATGTGCGTGCGTGGTGGGGGGGGGGGGGGAGAGAGAAATGTCTCTACCAGGACTGGAGGCGGAAGTCTACCGAATGGATGAGAAATGACTCCACCTGTAGGGAGGAAGGGAGGTGGGAGAGAAATGACTCCACCTGTAGGGAGGAAGGGAGGTGGGAGAGGAATGACTCCACCTGTAGGTAGGAAGGGAGATGAGAGAGAAATGACCACCTGTAGAGAGGAAGGGAGGTGGGAGAGAAATGACTCCACCTGTAGGTAGGAAGGGAGGTGGGAGAGAAATGACTCCACCTGTAGGGAGGAAGGGAGGTGGGAGAGAAATGACTCCACCTGTAGGGAGGAAGGGAGGTGGGAGAGAAATGATTCCACCTGTAGGGAGGAAGGGAGGTGGGAGAGAAATGACTCCACCTGTAGGGAGGAAGGAAGGGAAGAGAAATGACTCCACCTGTAGATAGGAAGGGAGATGGGAGAGAAATGACCACCTGCAGAGAGGAAGGGAGATGGGAGAGAAATGACTCCACCTGTAGGTAGGAAGGAAGATGGGAGAGAAATGACCACCTGTAGGGAGGAAGGGAGATTAGAGAGAAATGACTCCACCTGTAGATAAAAAGGGAGATGGGAGAGAAATGACCACCTGTAGGGAGGAAGGGAGATGGGAGAGAAATGACTCCACCTGTAGGTAGGAAGGGAGATGGGAGAGAAATGACCACCTGTAGGGAGGAAGGGAGGTGGGAGAGAAATGACTCCACCTGTAGGTAGGAAGGGAGATGGGAGAGAAATGATCCACCTGTAGGGAGGAAGGGAGTGGGAGAGAAATGACTCCACCTGTAGGGAGGAAGGGAGATGGGAGAGAAATGACTCCACCTGTAGGGAGGAAGGGAGATGGGAGAGTAAATGAAAATCCACCTGTAGGGAGGAAGAGGGGGGTGGGGGGAGAAATGACTCCACATGTAGGGAGGAAGGGGGGAGAGAAATGACTCCACCCGTAGGAGGCAAGGGGGGGGGGGGGGGGAGAAGAAAATGACTCCACCTGTAGGGAGAGAGGTGGGAGAAAAATGACTGCACCTGTAGGGAGAGAGGTGAGCGAAAATTGACTCCACCTGTAGGGAGGAAGGTTGGAGGGGGGGGGTGTCTTCACCAGGACAGGGGGTAGGTGAATCAACCTACAGGAGAAATGACTCCACCTGTACTGGAGAGGGGGAGGAGGGAGGGGAGAAGTGACTAAAATGTGGGTAGCATGATCGACCGAAGTGGCTCGATTCTCTTATGGGGCGAAAACCATCCAGTCCGTGGGGCGAATTTGCTGGATCAGTCCACCTATGGAGGTGGGGAGGGAGGGGGGAATTGACCAAACCTGTGGAGCAGAGTGACCCTGCATAAGGGGAGCGGGGATAGCTCAGTGGTTAGAGCGTTGGACTTGCGATTGAGAGGTCCCGGGTTCGAGTTCCTGGTGGAACGGCGGGATAATTTTCTTCTTCAGGGTCAACTTTCTGTGCTGACTCTTATTTCGGGATCCGTTCCACCCCCGTGTTACCGCAGTAGCATGTAAAATATCCCGGACATTCTGCCAAAAGCGCAGGTGGCAGGTTACAGCTAAACATGCATGCACATGACGTATGTGGCTTTGCATGAAGTGTCATGATGCATGGTTGTATGGTGTACACAGAACGCGCCGAGACGGCAACAGTTTCATGTAGCATTAGCCATGCCAACGCTGTAAGTACACCACTTCGGTGGATATTCAAAAACGCGCTATAAAAAGCTAGTCATTCATGTAGAATCACATGCAAGTGCAATGAGTCTGCTCGAGAGCGGAGAATAGCGCTATACAAAAGCGATCAACAACAATAAGGGGCGAAACGTCTGCGGTGAAGTTCAAGCTCAATGTTGCTTTACGTCCACAGAGACCATAAGGACTATTAGGGATGGGTAGCCCAGGACGGAAACCTCGACTTTCACACAGCTCCAGAACTCTGCTGCGATGAAGAAGGAGCTAACTGCTTTAGTAATGTGCAGTGAAAATAATGGTTGATCAGAACCGACGGTGGGCTAACCGCAGGTCACGTAGCGTGAGGCGAACTGCCGTCGGGCGAAACGCTTGTAAGCCACACTCGAAAAGGACCATTCCGCATCGCGGCTCTGCCCTTCTTATTTCATGATGCTTTACGACCACATAAGCCATACGGCTTATTAGGGACGTGGAAAAGAAGGGGGCGTCGGGTAGAGATGTTTAGCTCGCCCAAGTGCTCCGATGCATAAACCCAAGAGACGTCAGCCACCACCAGAAGGAGGTGGGGACCTCCGCCAGTGCGAAAAAGCTTGTGTACTTCGCTAATTGCTGCTTCAAGAGCTGCGGGGAGCAAAGTCACAAAGACAGTGTCCGAGAAGCAACTGTTGAGGAACAACTCTGCAGCAAGACAAACTGTCCGGCTATGAGAGCCCAACTCCACCTCCCTGCTCTTGATCTCTCCTGGGCTTTCTTAGTCCGCATCGCGGCCCTGCCTTTAAAGGTCCACAGGGGAAGACCGCAGAGAGTTCGTAAGCTCCCATCCGAAAGGGACACCGGACTGTTGCAGAGTCGCTGCAGTTGTGGTATCGTTCCCCAGCTGAACGCTCGAGGGGTCACCCGGTAGATGTAATTGCAGTACATTGACTAATGCATCCTAAAGGATGAGAGGACGGAGAGTGCCACCGTGTTTTATGACCCCGCATCTAGACCATTATAGCTGTCCATTTCTGGAGGGTGGGTGCTGCTTGGCAAGGAGCTTGTCCTGGCAGAAGATAATCCCCATTTAACTACGCAGCGCATACCAACATTCTAATGTATCCCAGCTTGGTGTTCCTGCTGGTGCAGTCACTGTGTTGTGACACAGAATCGCTGCAGTGGTGCATGTCCTTATTCAGCAGACGCAGCTGAAACATCAATGCATATGCCCCTTACTGATGCCACTGTTAGCATATCGCGTTGATGTCCTTAATCAACCGATACAGCCAGGACATCAACGCATATGCCCCTTACTGACAACAGTGTTAGCATATCGCGGAACCAGACTGACCCATACATAGTAGACCGTCACTATACAACCTTTGTTTTTTAACACGTCATTCATCCATTGCGTGTGGGGAAATTCGGGTCGCCTTACTTCGATAAGGTTACAACGGCTGCAAGAACCCCACCACCCATTCCTACCAGCTCGTGTATCAAAACAATTGTATGGTTGCCAGTGTTGAGATATGTAACATGCACACAAAGTGTGTTGCATGCGAACACCGTAAGAGAGTTAGCACTGGAAGTTGACTCTGGGATAAAAAAAATAAAAAATCATTTGCTGCACCGGGGATTCAAACCTGCGTCAGTACTGCACCTAGCTTTTCGGTCGGACGCTATACCAACTCAGCTTCCCCTCCCCTTCGGTTATTATATATATGGTCAGGTTGACGCTCTGCTAGTCCTTGAAGCCATCACCCTCTCTGCAACCTTCACTTCCGGTCTGGTTGACTGATCACTTCCCCATCTTCCACTTCTGGATCAGCTGACATTCACGAATTTGGCGTAGAGTTCAGCCACTGTTTCTAGGTTTCTGCGGGTCTATGAAGAGATTCTGAACCGGTCCCTCTGTTGTTTGGTATACCCCCCCACCCCCCACCCCCCCCCAACCCCCTCCACCCTGATTCAGTTTTGGGACCAGTCTTGTTTATAACGTATACAAAACCCTTGTCCGATTTGATTGCAAAACATCCAATCGACAACCAAGAGTTCACTGAGGATACACAACTCAACACTTCCTGCCTGTTCCTGCAACATTAATTAATGGGGCTGTTACGAGTACTTAGTGCTGCACCAGTGACGACAAGGTCCCAACGGTTCAGAACAAGCTACATTTGAACGAAGATAAAATCGAAGCTCTTCTTGTAACCACTTTCCTTTCTGACAAAGAGATTTAAACTTCAATTCAAACAGGGTCCAGCATTGTGCCGTTTGTCAAAAGTATCAGAAACCGTGACCGTGGTGTCACTCTAGACTAAAAAGTGTATTCATGAACATACACGTACATAAAATATGTCAGATGACCCGCTGAGAGATCACGCAGCCCAAACTCTTGTTGTTGTTGTTGTTGTTGTACTATTATTCACTGGGGAGGGGGAAGGGGTGGGGGTCCCAACGACGACTCACAAAGTAGTGTCTTAGGAGTCAGTTGGCTCGGGCTATGATGTTCTTCGTTTTCCTGTGATTAGTGAGTGTTGCCTTTCTGCCAGGTCTGAGTCTACAGATCTGAATTGGGTATAGTGATAAATAAAGAACAATTTGTAATGTGTACTGAAATATGGCAAGGTTTGTTCATCTTGAGGTGACCCGCAGTGAATGAAATAATGCTGAAATCCAATTCTTAACTCATCACTTCCATTTCTTAAACATCTGGGAACAGTAAATTCATTATTTCCAAATCTTTGACTCGAGATTCGTCGCTTCCACATCTTCTACTTCTGGCCAAACTGATTCATCACTTCCAAATCGTTCACCTCTGGCCCAACTCATTCTTCCACTTCTGACTGAAATTGATCCATCACTTCCACATCTTCTACATCTGGCCAAACTGATTTATCTCTTGCAAATCTTCTACTTTTAGCCCAACTCATTCTTCCACTTCTGGCTCAATTGGTCCATCACTTCTACTTCTTCTACTTCTAGCCAAACCGATTCATCATTTCCACCTCTTTTATAGGTGACCAAGTTTATTCATAACTTCATCATCTTCCACTTCAGACTTATTCGACTCATTACTTCCACTATCCAGTTGATTCGGTTACTTCCACATCTTCCATGACTTAATTAATACATCACTTCCACATCTTCCAACAGTGGCCTAGTTAATTCATCACTTTCATGTCTTCCATCGCTGACCTAGTTAATTCATCACTTCCACATTTTCCATCTCTGAATCCTCTCACATGTAGTGTTTTGACGTATGGAACAACGCACAACCACGGGTACGGAAGACATCTGCTAATGTGCAAAACGGAGACACAGAAGGCTTTATCTGGCGACAGTAGGGTCGGCCAACCCCGCGCGGCTGATTAAAACAAAAAGCAATAGAGAGAAAACTTGGCTCCGTTTCCATTGATTGAGTGTGTTCGGGTGAATGCATAATTGTCACGTGCAAAATAATGTGCGTGCTAGCCGAACATGCAGCGACCGCATGTGGACTTTTTGCTTCCGGGGCTTTTTTTTCTGTCCGGTACCTGCCCTGCTAAATCACCTCCATCCTTTGAACTTCGGTCCGCCTGACACATCAAAAATGATGCAGTTAATTTCTGTACTCGTTGGAGAGAGAGAGAGAGAGAGAGAGAGAGAGAGAGAGAGAGAGAGAGAGAGAGAGAGAGAGAGAGAGAGAGACTAATTAACTCTTGCTGCAAAGAAAATATCAGGCAAAAAGAATGTGGGTCTTGATATTTTTGTTCAGCTTATTTTCCCGGTTCGATTTAATGCAGGATATTTTTCTCGACCCCGTTATGTCTAGAAAAAAAAAAAAAGCAGGCTGTTAGATTTATTTGGCTCTGTCTGTATGTCTCTATCATGCCGTTCGTTCGTCCTGTATATATTACTATTGCGATTAAAAGCGTCTTGAACACAAATTACTGTACTCCATCTTTGTCTATTGATCTGTTTTTACGACTAAGTTCATATAATTATAGGTAATAACCACAGTTTTTAGAGTGTAAGTAGCATGTATATTGCGTATACCCACAACTCGGGGAGGAGGGGGGGCACTGATAAGCATATAGCATGTGAAGATATGAATGATATCCTCACCTCTTAAAGAACATGAAACGTGTCTAGATATAAATTATAATTATGAGCAACTCTCATACCGTAATATGGAGCATGGGTAGATATAAATTATGTTTGCAGCTCTCAAAGAATACGATGTGTGGGAAGATATATATCATATCCGCAGCTCTCAACGTATACGAAGTGTGGGTAGATATAAATTATATCCGCAACTCTCAACGAATTTGAAGTGTGAGTAAATACAAATTATATCCGCTGTTCTGCAGGTATGGGATACGGAGGTCATGGGTGTTGACTCTCTCTCTCTCTCTCTCTCTCTCTCTCTCTCTCTCTCTCTCTCTCTCTCTCTCTCTCTCTCTCTCTCACACACACACACACCACACACACACACACACACACACACACACACACACACACACACACACACACACACACACACACACACACACACACACACACACACACACACACACACACATTTGTCGAGTTATGATTTTTGTCACCGAAAATCGATTTTACTCAAATCATCAATGTTCCGTCTGAAATTAATTATCGTGTTTTTTAATAACGTTTGGCCAAACTGCATGCATAATTTGCAACTTCTTACACTCCTTGTTCTTTTCCTGCTAATCTGGTTTCCATTCACAGACCAACTCAACGGTCTGATCAACGGTCTACTCTTTCTAAGCAGTCAACGAGCATGCCAGAACCAGTGTACATTAATTTTTAGAAACCTGAAGCAGACATCTCTCTCTCTCTCTCTCTCTCTCTCTCTCTCTCTCTCTCTCTCTCTCTCTCTCTCTCTCTCTCTCTCTCTCTCTCTCTCCCTCTCTCTCTCTCTCTCTCTCTTTGGGGAAATGGCCTAAAATAAATCAATCTTCCGTATCTGTCTCTCTCTCTCTCTCTCTCTCTCTCTCTCTCTCTCTCTCTCTCTCTCTCTCTCTCTCTATATATATATATATATATATATATATATATATATATATATATATATATATCACATTCTTAACAGAATAGCATCACAGTTTATTTGCGTGTTGACTGCTTTGTTTGGTGGTCGCTTGCTTGCTTGCTTGGTCGGTGGATCACCGAGACTAACCATACGCTTCTCCCCTTCAAACCAACGAAATGGACCGAAAACAAAATAAACAGGAACAACCCCCCCCCCCCCCACCCCAAAAAAAGCCCCGAGACAAAAGCAAGAACCAAACAACACTCGCCGGCAACAGCACATCACTTGGCATCAAGGCATCTACGCCTGGCGTCGCTTCGAGCAGTCTGTGACAGTGGCTGGCAGCTAACAGGCGTTGAAGAGCTACTCTCCTTCTGGATCAACACAATTTACGGTCATCCCCCCTTCCGGTATTAGCTAGCCCTGTGTCATCAAATAATCTCCCCCGACAGACCAGTCAGCCGGTCAGCTCAGCGGGAGGCTGGCAGTATATTAAAAAGCCAGCGGGGAGAAGCCGGAGGAGTGGTTCCGGCGCATTACGCCTTTTGTCCGCTAGATCCGTCCGCCGCGCTACTGACGACTCGGAAGCACGCGCGTTCTCTTCTTTTCTTTTTGCCGGCGCGTGCGGGTTGGGCCTTGTCTGATACCCGGGAAACGAGTCGCCGTTTCCCAGCCGCGGTGGCGGTCGCTGGTTACCACGCTTCGAGAGTTTGCGACTGCAAGATGTTGCTGCTAAATTGAAGGGCATGTTTTCGAGGAAAGTGCGCATTTTTGTAGGCAAAATCAACAAACAAGGGAGTTAATTAGCGCTCGAAATACATAGCACAGCAGCTATGCAGGCAAAGAGCTTGGAGACAATTTTGCAGCTACAAAATACCTGCCTCTTGTTTTCGAAACAGAAAAATATGCTGCAAATTTGAGGCTGCAAAAGCGACTTGTAATATCAAAGCCCTTAAGACAACTCTTTTGCGACAACAATTAAAATTTGATATTTGCCTCTGAGCAATGTGATTTTGCCCATGTATAGTAGTCTTAGCCGCTACAAAACTGCCTCCAATTATGTGTGTGTGTGTGTGTGTGTGTGTGTGTGTGTGTGTGTGTGCTCCCTCCCCCCCCCCCCCCCCCCATCCTTTAGTTTGCTCTTTGGAGGGAGGGGGGAGTGCGTGCGTTTTGTTGTTGTTGGTGTTGCTGTTGTTTCAGCTGCAGTAGTAAACCTGTCGCCGTAAATTCGTGTCTTGCAGCTTCAACTATGTGCATATGTAGCAACAAATACGAATTGTCGTAGTGACCGCCTATGGTATTTTCCAAATGCTGACTCCCTGGCAGACTTTGTTGTCTGGTCTTCTTATGATAGCCCGAGATGGGTGGACACTATTCATGTCACTGACAGCACTATACCTTCGTATGACAGGCTCATAAACTATTGGGTCTGGTATCTTCTCGCATACCTAAAACTACGTTACGTGACACTGATTTGTTGGCCGTTTTGTTTGTTTGTTTGTTTGTTTGTTTGTTTGTTTGTTTGTTTCCTGTCTGTTCATGATTTATATGTAAATAATCATATATTTAAATCATGTTCCTTGTAACTGTACAATTTTCATAAGCTTATTTGATAATGTTGACATATGCTGTGTGCCATTCACCGAAGTAACACTGAGAAAATTCCTTGTGTCGTTACGAAAACGATTACTCGGTGCAACAATAAGGAACAGTTGTGCGTGATCAGGTCTATGTTTAATTCTTTCACTGCTGTGACATCGCTTAAAAACGACTGATGCAAATGTACAATTTGAGCTCCTTTAGTTTTTTTTCCATTTCTTCGTCTTCTTCTTTGCATCAGCATGTGAAAGGATTTTAAACGAAAAGCAACAGTATCGAAAGTAGATGTGTTGTGTGACTGGAAAATGTACTGTTTGCAGGCATGTGGGTGCACCTTTGTGGCCGGAAATTTTACAGTCTTCGGCAGGGAAGGAATCAAGCAAAGTTTGACTGTATCAGATAAGAAATTACCGAGAATGGTTACTTTCGGTTTCAACATACTGTTCGATGTCACTTCGTGACTTCGTTATACGTTTTACATTTATGACACTAACAGAGTAAAATAAAACCACAGGGTTATGGTTGAATATGTCGCATAAGTTACATGCACGCACTCACTACACGCACGCCCATACTACACGCACGCACGCACACACATACAAGCACACACATACAACACACACACACACAACACACACACACACACACACACACACACACACACACACACACACACACACACACACACACACACACACACACACACACACACACACACACACACACCAACACGCACGCACGCACCACGCACGCACGCACGCACGCACGCACGCACGCACGCACGCACGCACGCACGCACGCACGCACGCACGCACCACCACGCACACACACACACACACACACACAGTTTCTCTTTATTACTTTCGAAACTTTCGTATAAGTAGATGAAAGCCTCACCAACCCATCCACCCCCCACCCCCCTCACCCGACGACTCTGCCGCAGACCAAACCAAAAAGAGTATCACAAAGGCCTAGCTATCATAAACGACACACCTTTATAAAGCTGATCTATGGGCCATTCAGTAGTTGCTTCCTTTTCTTGTTTCGCTAGGCAAAACTCAAGAACAAATAGACAGACAGACGATGTAGTATTTGGAATTGCTCCGAAAACTCACAACGCCAACGATTTACGACAGTTTATAGCCAGGCTATTGTATACCATTTCCAGTATTGAAACAGTCAACTCCTAAAACATGCTATCAGTTCCGGCAGTTAAGACGTACTTTCCAAGAGGTTTTTCTTGCCGGTGATCTTCTTGACTTCTGAATTCAGAGACGCGATCCGACCTTAATGGTTGTAGCTGTCAGCGGGACGGTCGACGTTATGGGGGTAAACAGATGGAGACCAGACAATGACTCTTGGTGAGGGCAATACTGCAAATGATCTCCGGTAGATTCGTTACAGCCCTGTCTAACGAGATAGGGGAGAAGCGAGCAGACTTTGTAACGGAAGGGGAAAAAAGAACAAAAGAAACAATTGATTTTAAAACAAAAATCAATCAACACCCAGTAAAACAACAAAAGAAAGAATTGATTTCTAAAACAGTATCTATCTATCTATCTATCTATCTATCAAATCAACACCCAGTCAATGGTGGAGGTTGTACCAGAGAGAGGTAGAAAAAGGAAGGGGGGGAAAGGAAGACAGAAAGAACAAAAATAATCTTTTGACAAAGGGAGACAGAAAGAAAGAAAGAAAATATCAAGCGAAAGAAAAAGTTTAAAAATATCATATTGCCAAAACAAAAATAAACAAAAAAATCTGAAACAAGGTTGACTGCTAGCATTCTAAAATAAGATCCAAACACAGGAAAACGAAAAAACAGCAACACACGTTTATTTTAATAGGACCACACAAAACATGCGAAATATTCAGAGTAAACCCCATTTTACAAGCAACAGACAAACGATGATAAATAATGCTGATCGGCTTTCAGTTACTGGTACTTAAAACGTGAGGCATCGATCGCTGAAACCCGACAAGTATCAGTTATCATAGTTTATCTGCTTGTTGCTTGGAAGGAGAAGGGGGGGAAAAAAGGGGGGGGGGGGTATTCTGATGATTAGCGCATGTTATGTTTTGTCTTATTGCAGCATTCTATTCAATCTATTGTGTGTTTTTATCTATATTATCCAATCGACAGCGGAGGGAAGGGAAGGAAGGAAGACAGAAAGAACATAGAAAAAATAACGTGCGTGCGTGCGTGCGTGCGTGCGTGCGTGCGTGCGTGCGTGCGTGCGTGCGTGCGTGCGTGCGTGTGTGTGTGTGTGGTGTGTGTGTGTGTGTGTGTGTGGAAGAAAGGAAGACAAGAAGGAAGGAAAGAAAAATAAGAGAAAGGCATGAAGAATAGAAATAAACATTTAAATAATAGGTTCATAGTAGGGCGAAGAAAAAAAAAGGCTGCAGGGAAGAAAAGAAAGATAATAAGGACGGCAGGAAGAACAGAAAGGTAAACAACAAATTAGGTTCATATTTGGGGGAACAAACGAAGACAGAAAGGGTGGAATGAAAAATGAAAAGGAAGACAAGAAGAACAGAAAGAACGGAAAGATAGAAGAGAAAGAAAA
>JABMCL010002637.1:175000-185000 GCA_018857735.1 Alviniconcha marisindica | reverse complement strand
TCTCTCTCTCTCTCTCTCTCTCTCTCTCTTATTTTTTTTTTTTACCCCAGCTTATTATTCGGGACAGCACTACTTTGAAATCTAAAAAAGCTCAAACTCGGATCATGTTTGGCGAAAAAAATGGGCATACGTTTTTTAGGGAGGGTCTCCTTACGAAGAGAGAGTTTCTCAGTTTTGGATTCTCCTTGCGTGTAGTACCATGCACTCAAGGGTATTGGTTTACACGTATCCAGTTTAAAGTGGGTTTGACTAAATTTACGTTGTCATCAAGCCGATGATGGCCAGTAGGATTGAATCACCACGGTCACCCTCAGAATGAGTAACGACTGATTATAGCACCGGCGAGCAGAACAATGGATCAGTTTTAAATAATACTAACGATAAATTTAAATTTGTACTGCTGTCCTATCTCTACAAACATCCCGCCAAAGCAGCGCCTAGTGATTATCATCAGTACTCGAGTGTAAATTTCACATTTGCTCAGTTTGGGTGTAATTTTTGTTTTACTTTGTTCTAGTCCTTGTTGTGAAGATCTTAAAGTTTGAAGAAATAAAAACAGCGAATGCTGAGACAATCGGGGCGCATTCCTATCAGTCTGTACAGCGCGTGCGACTCTGTGTGTGTGTGTGTGTGTGTGTGTGTGTGTGTGTGTGTGTGTGTGTGTGTGTGTGTGTGTGTGTGTGTGTGTGTGTGTGTGTGGTGTGTGTGTGTGTGTGTGTGTGTGTGTGGTGTGTGTGTGTGTGTGTGTGTGGTGTGTGTGTGTGTGTGTGTGTAGTGTGTGTGTGTGTTTGTGTGTGTGTGTGTGTGTGTGTGTGTGTGTGTGTGTGGTGTGTTGGTGTGTGAGAGAGAGAGAGAGAGAGAGAGAGAGAGAGAGAGAGAGAGAGAGAGAGAGAGAGAGTATGTGTGTGTGTGTGCGCGTGCGTGTCGTGCGTGCTGTGTGTGCGTGGTGTGTGTGTGTGTGTGTGTGTGTGTGTGTGTGTGTGTGTGTGTGTGTGTGTGGTGTGTGTGTGTGTGTGATGTGTGTGTGTGTGTGTGTGTGTGTGTGTGTGTGTGTTGTGTGTGTGTGTGTGTACGTGTGTGTGTGTGTGGTGGTCGTGCGTGCGTGGTGCGTGCGTGCTGTGTGTGTGGTATGTGGTGTGTGTGTGGTAGTGTGAGTGTGTGTGTGTGTGTGTGTGTGTGTTGTGTGTGTGTGTGTGTGTGTGTGTGTGTGTGTGTGTGTGTTGTGTGTGTGTGTGTGTGTGTGTGTGTGTGTGTGTGTGTGTGTGTGTGGAGAGAGAGAGAGAGAGAGTATTGTGTGTGTGTGTGCGTGCGTGCGTGGTGCGGTGAGTGCGTGGTGAGTGTGTGTGTGTGTGTGTGTGTGTGTGTGTGGTGTGTGTGTGTGTGTGTGTGTGGTGTGTGTGTGTGTGGTGTGTGTGTGTGTGTGTGTGTGTGTGTGGTGTGTGTGTGCCACTTGCACATAGTTATGTTTTAACCTTTGTTGATATAATATATTATACTTTATGCGTTAGCTGTTTTTCAAACTGCAGGTAACATTGTCTACCTCGATGTACATTATGCGCGTTAAGTTATATTTGCCCAGAGCTTGAAGCCGCCACGTAGACGCTGATAAATTTCTATTATTATTATCATTCCAAAAGAAAAGGCTTTAACTGCTTCGTCATTTATGAGAAAGAATGCGATGTCAACATGAATGTCACGGTTTTGAACCCCAACCCTTCCTCTATGTGACACTGTCCCGTCTGACCCCCCGGAAAGTCGCCCCCTGCTTCCGCATCCCCTTCCATCCCGACAACTCCAGCAGGCTAGACAGAAGGAAACACGGCCCAGAACCTTGACTAGCTTGTTCGATGACACATCGCAGAAACAACGTGGTACAGTGGTTACGCTCTCCGATCATGCTCGTATTACAATGTCTGCAGAGTGTTTTATTAATGATAATAATGTACTCTTTTTGCTACAGAGGTTACGCTCTCCAGTCATGCTCGTATTACAATTTCTACTGTTTTATTAATGATAATAATGTACTCTTTTTGGTACAGAGGTTACGCTCTCCAGTCATGCTCGTATTACAATTTCTACTGTTTTATTAATGATAATAATGTACTCTTTTTGGTACAGAGGTTACGCTCTCCAGTCATGCTCGTATTACAATTTCTACTGAGTGTTTTACTGATAATAATAATTTACACTTTTATGTGCTATTTCTGCAAAAGTTCAGCTGATTTCCGAGGCATTGCTGCCAAAATTAAGAGTGAAGAAATCCTAATTATAGGCGGATTGTATTTTGCTTGTGTTTAATAATAATAATGAAAGTATTTGTTAAAGCGCAAATTCTTGTCCATAGAGATTATTCTAAACGCACGCCCCACGCCACGCCCCGCACGCACATACACACACACACCCCACACACACACACACCACACACACACACACACACACACACACACACACACACACACACACACACACACACACACACACACACCAGCACACACGACCTTTCTGATTATATAAGGCTTAATTTACACAGTTTACTTGTCTGCCTATTGATAGTTAATGTAAGCGAGTCAGGTCGTTGTTCCTGTGTACGTTAGTGTGTCCATTGGTACGTTGGTGCTTCTTCCCCCCCCCCTTTCCACCCCTTTTTTTTTCTTTTCTTTTTCTTAAAAGGAACAACAAAATAGGCTATGCATGCTACTATACCTTGTGTTGAATAATATTCGGTTTGGATAAAAACAAAACATCATCGCAGTCGCTTAAGAGTCATTATTTTAGAGCATAATTAGTTTACCGACCATTCCAATCGACTGTTCTGAAGTCATTCTGCATTAAAAACAGATAATGAAATAAATTCTAAGTGCTCGGTTAATTGTAAAAACACAGGCCTGACATACTGACAGAACATCAAAATGGACTAACCTGAATCGCATGCATGGTATACACATTCTCAATCTCATTCCTGGGTATTGCATGATGCAATCGTTGGTATAGGCTGCGCTGGCACACTCCGAGCATCGCTTTTCGGCACCTTCCTCCAAACTCTGCCAGAACTGGTTACGCCACTGAAGGGACACTCTTTATCTCCGCGCAGCTGTCCACCGACGCGGTCAGCGCCCTCCGAAAGGTTTGGGTACTAATCAAACTCCAAGCACTAGCGCCCAAGCACGCACGTAAACATGAGGCGCATCCACCACGGGTAGAAAGAGTTCCGGTCCTGATTCAAACGATTAATTTTGGTTTTATCTGAGCTGGCGTAAGCAACATGGTCAGCTATAAAACAAACATCTGATATAATCTGAGTCGTTTCTAACAAAGTCACCACTGTTTGAGCACCAACAAAAAACTGCTCGTTAGCTGACAGTTTTCAAGAACCTATGGCGTAACTAAATACGGCAGTGGTTGAAGGAAGGATGTCGTAAACCAGTGCTTGGAGTTTGCTGCGTTCGCATAGACTGCTACCGTTTCTAATTTCCCAACACTCTTTTGCATCCAGAGACAACGACACTAAATGAAACGTCTTTCAGTCATGCAATCCATTTTTTTTCTTTTTTTTCTTTGAGAGGGGGTGGGGTTCTCTTACATACCTCTCCACCTCTCCGTGGGATAAATCCTACCGTTCCGAATTTCCCAACACTCTTCTGCGTCCAAAGACAATGAAACTAAATGAAACGTCGTTCAGTCCTTCAATCCATTTTTCTTGGGGAAGGGGTGTGTGTGTGTGTGGGGGGGGGGAGGGAGGAGGTCTCTTACAAACCTCTCCCTGGAATACTTAATACCACCGTTCCTAATTTCCCCAAAATTCTTCTGCGCCCAAAGACAATGAAACTAAATGAAACGTTTTCAGTCTCCTTCAACCAACCCACTTTTTGCTTCACAAGCACCCCCACACACACACACACACACATGCCGTCTCCACCCCCCACCCCTTCCCCCCACTCCTCCTGCCCAACCCTCGATCCATCGCCCCTTCTTTCCCACCCCAAACACCACCATCGCCCACCACAACCACCATCCGGCAACCCCTGCATCCCTCCACCCCTGCCGCAACCCCCCCCCATCCGCCCCAATTCTCCCATCCTCTGTCTCTGTCCTCTGTCTCTTGTCTCTGTCTCTCTCCTACTCACATCTCGTCCTCTGTCTCTGTCCCTCTGTCCTCTGTCTCTGTCCTCTGTCTCTGTCCTCTGTCTCTGTCTCTGTCCTCTGTCCTCTGTCTCTCTGTCTGTCCTCTGTCCTCTGTCCTCTGTCTTCTGTCCTCTGTCTCTGTCCTCTGTCCCTCTGTCTCTGTCCTCTGTCTTCTGTCCTCTGTCCCTCTGTCCCTCTGTCTCTGTCCCTCTGTCTCTGTCCCTCTGTCCCTCTGTCTCTGTCCCTCTGTCTCTGTCCCTCTGTCTCTGTCTCTCTGTCTCTGTCCCTCTGTCTCTGTTCCTCTGTCTCTCTGTCCCTCTGTCTCTCTCTCTCTGTCTCTGTCGCTGTCGCTATCTCTCTGTCTCTCTCTATCTGTCTGTCTTTCTCTGTCTCTCTGTCTCTGTATCTCTCTCTTTCTCATTGTCTCTGTCTCTGTCTCTGTCTCTGTCTCTGTCTCTGTCTCTCTCTCTCTCTCTCTCTCTCTCTCTCTCTCTCTCTCTACGAAAAACAAAGTACAAAGCAGCATAATCTCTCTCTCTCTCTCTCTCTCTCTCTCTCTCTCTCTCTCTCTCTCTCCCCCCTCCTCCCCCTTCCCCCACTCCCTTTAAAATCCGGCCCTTCCTTCCCGGGCCAGTCGGGCCGGTCCCGGGCTGACGCGGGGACGACCGTCTGACGGACACACCGCTCGCTTGAGGCTTGCCTGCAAATGAGAAGATTTTCGCTTCAATTTCCTCGGACCGGGTCTTCGAATCCGCCATTTCCCGCGAGATCTCGCGTCCCCCATCCCCCGGCTTCGCTCCCCTTGCTTGGTCGGCGCGATGACTCAGTGGTGGGACAGCTCTGCTCTCTCTGCCTGGCCCTGTCAACTCGCTCCGTCGCCCCAGGGTGGTGGTGGCAATTCAAGGGGTTATTGAACACGTACGCGCGCGCGCGTGCACACGCACACACACACACACACACACACACACACACACACACACACATACACACGTGTGTGTACACGTACGTACGTACATATGCGCAATACTTACGCATGCATATATGGCAATATTTATTTATTTACGTGTATGAGGTGCGTGAGTGTGTTAACACATATTATTACGCATGCGCACACAGGCATATGCACGTACGTACGCACACACACACACGCAACACAATATACATTTCATATAATAAAGTAGCAATACGGAATGACCACTACTAGTATTACGTATTATTATTATTGCCATATTACTGCATGTATTAATGCAGACACGAACTTTCCCTTCTCCGTGGGGATATACACACACATTATTATTATTACATTATTAATATTATTACACATGGCTGGTTACTGTACATACAAGCACACAACACATGGATGCGCGCGTGCGCGCGCACGCACGCAATGCACGCATCGCACGCATTATATATCAATACTTCGAACAACATTACCAAAAAACTTCATAAGAATACATGCACACATGTGCGCGCGCACACACGCACTCTTTTTCAATCAGCTTAGTTTTAGTTTCAAATGGAGCAGCTATCAATAATTAAGCGGTGCTGCAAACAATGTGAACCCTATCTTATGCACCCGTTCGAGGATTAAGAGCAATCAAAAAACACCCAATCCACCGTATCTTCATGGAACTGGCAAAACTAGGCAAATTTAAACAATGAAATGTGTCTGGCCTATGACAGAATAGCCGGTAGAGTGCTTCAGTTCAGTTCAGTTCAAGATGGTATCTATGCGCTCGGAAAAGCCCATATGCGTTCCACCCCGTCTCTCAGAATTTTCCCCAACGTTGCCTTTGAAACGGTTCCATTGTTCGTCTGACTGACGATGGCCCTCTCTCATCCTTTCAAGGAAGATCGGCTAGCGCTTCCTCTTTCTAAACCTCTCTCCTCCAGATGATCAATGGTGTGATGTCCTTGGCTTTGTGTCCGCAGGTAGTGTCTCAAGCTTCTCAGCACTTCAGATCTTCCGAGAAGCAAGCCACTTGTGAGGGCTGCTTTGCCCGCCAGTCTATCTGCTCGGTCGTTTCCCTTCACTCCGGCATGTTCAGGGCAGCACATCCCCAAGAGTTTTCGACACATTCCAGTCTGGGCTTCCTATTCCACTTTTCACTTTTTGTGGCAAGCTCATTGAATCTGTGAGAATGATGGCATATGTGGTCTGACTGTCACCTCTTGAGGCAATCCAGCGGAAGGCATGGCTGACTGCTTCCACCTCCATTATCAAGCTGGACTCGAGGTTGAGACTGTATATGGGCTGTACTGTCCTCATGGATGGTAGTCGCTCTTTGCTTGACAGTGAAGCCCCACCCTGGTTTGCTGTTTTCTTGAATGAGAAGCTTGATCTCTGACTGTTTTGCCTGCTGGCCATTCTAGACAGTGCTTTCACAAGTATTCTGGCGGGAGTAGTAGGAGTGGTAGAATGTTTGCCTGCGTGGACGAAAAGCAGCTAAACAACAATTAAACGGCGAGAAATGTGCATCCCCCACAACCGCAATCGTATAAGTATACTTCCATTAATTTTATCGCCGTTTAACTTGTGTTTAACTGCTGTTTTGTCGCTTTGAGAAAGGGCCTTTTTACCACGAAAATTCGCTCATGTTTTGCAGTGATTTTGAATCAGCGTTCCTTTGAATCGTTTTTGTGTTTGGATCTTGTTTCAGAAAGCTAGCACTCAGTTTTGTTTGTCTTTATGTTGTTGTTGTTGTTTTGTTTCTTATAATTATTATAGACTTTCGATTCTATTTTTCGTTTCCTTAAAACTCATTTGGTTAATGATCATGTCTCCGAGGAGGTCACTGGCAGCCATAGACCTACATATACGTATATAATTATGTAAGTCAATGATAGGAGCCTTACAAGGCTACACGGTCACCACCAGAATGAACCTGAACAATAAGAAAGGGGGGGGGGGGGTTTAGTCCTTTGGGGGAAAATTTAACCTATTTCTTACATTTTTCCCCTTTCTCTCTCTCTCTCTCTTTTCTCTCTCTCTCTCTCTCTCTCTCTCTCTCTCCCTCTCTCTCTCTCTCTCTCTTTTCCTCTCTCCCCTTCTAGTGTGGGGTTTGTGTGTGTGTGTGTGTGTGTGTGTGTGTGTGTGTGTGTGTGTGTGTGTGTGTGTGGGTGTGTGTGTGTGTGTGTGTGTGTGTGTGTGTGTGTTTTGTGTGTGTGTGTGTGTGGGGGTGTGTGTGTGTGTGTGTGTGTGTGTGTGTGTGTGTGTGTGTGTGGGGTGTGTGTGTGTGTGTGTGTGTGTGTGTGTGGGGGTGTGTGTGTGTGTGTGTACCGTGTACTTATTATTATTTGTGTGTGTGTGTGTACATTATTTTTGTGTACCGTGTTGTGTATGTTGATATGAGCACTCGCTCAAGTCAATTAAACCATTTGAATCTCTCTCTTCTCTCTCCTCTCTCTCTCTCTTCTCTCTCTCTCTCTCTCTCTCTCTCTCTCTCTCTCTCCCCTCTCTCTCTCTCTCTCTCATTGTAGCGGCAAGAGTCACTACAGCATTTATTAGCCTCATCTGTCATTACTATGTCTTGTCACTTTACTGCTAAAATGGCAAGAGAACCACCCTTCGCCGATTTGTCTGCTGTGCTTTTCGTTGGTTTGTATATATTTTATTTTTATTTCACAGGACTTCCTCAAGGATTTGATTTTGCATTTCAGTTGGACTTTTTTTCCTTCTACCTCGACTACGTTTTTGTTTGTTTGCTTCTTTGTTTGTTTTTGAGGTGTGTGTGTGTGTGTGTGTGTGTGTGTGTGTGTGTGTGTGTTGTGTGTGTGTGTGTGTGTGTGTGTGTGTGTTGTGGTGTGTGTGTGCGTGCGTGCGTGCGTGCTGCGTACGTACGTTGTGGTGTGTGTGTGTGGCGGGGGGGGGGGGGGGGGGGGGAGGGGTATCTAGCAAAATCGTCTTGTGCTGTGCTCATTTTGCATCTCCCTTCGGCAAGCTGATCGCTGTGTTGCGGGATTTTATTTATTTATTTATTTATTTTTTACTCTTTGCTTCCTCTTTCTTTTCTTTCTCTTTCTTTGGGCCTTTAATTTATCATGCCACGTTAAATTGACGGACGAAGGACTCTGCTTTATGATGTGTGCTAACCAAGATGGCTCTGCTGTTGTTGTTCTTTTGTTTTTGCTTTTTAACAAGCATGTCAGAATTGGATAATTCTTGTAAAGTACAAATCCGTTTAGAGAGAGAGAAAGAGAGAGAGAGGGGGGGAGACAGACAGACAGACAGACAGACAGACAAAAAGAGAAAGACAACGACTGAGAGAGAGAGAGAGAGAGAGAGAGAGAGAGAGAGAGAGAGAGAGAGAGAGAGAGAGAGAGAGAGAGAGAGAGAGAGAAGCGGAGAAAGTTTAGCGTTAAACGTAAGTCTTATGATGCAGAAGGATCAAAGTTGTCTTGAGTATCAATCAATTCACGAATGCATGAATGAATGATAATTTATGATGCGCATAAACAAATCCAGGCAAAAATATGCACACACGCGCCGTAAAAAGCTCCAAGATAACACACACACACACACACAACACACACACACCACCAACAAACCCCACACACACACACACACACACACACACACACACACACACACCCCACAACACACACCCCACACACACACCCCACAAAACACACACACACCCCACACACACACATACACACAAGCACGCACGCACGCGCGCACGCACGGACGCACGCACGTACGCGCGTTAGAGAAAGAGAACGAAAATTAAAGCAGGAAGGAAAATTACAAGCTATTTTGTATCTTGGAAGTAACCGGAATTAAAATAGAGTCTGTCTCAGCGAAGCAGCGTCATCCGTCTATATGTATATCAGTTTAGTATGCTTTATTGCAGCAGGACTCTGTTAACAAGTACTGGTTTGGGACAGCTGGACTCCTCGATTTAACAGATGAACTGTAAACTAACTGTACAGACAAACTCCTCGGCTGAACTGGTGTACATAAGTGGTGTAGACAGACGAATCCTCGGCTTCACGGTTCAACTGTACACTAATGGTGTAAACAGACTCCTCTGTTTGACAGCTGAGCTGGTGTACCCACGGCTTTAACAGCTACAGTGTACGTTACTTTCGGAGACAGCAGAACTGTACGATACATGTGGGAGACAGCTAGGCACCTCCGCTTTACAGTAGAACAATTCATTAATGGTGTAGACAGACTCCTTGGCTTTACAGTTGAACTCTATGTTACTTGTTGGGACAGACTCCTCGGCTTTACAGTAGAGCAATGCATGAATTGTGCAGACAGTAAGTAGCTCAATTGTCTTTTTACTTCCAGCCAACCAGAACGGTTAAATCAGAGTCCTGTGCTTTACAGTTGAACATTACTTGTTGGAAATGAACTCTTCAGCTTTACAGTAGAACAATACAGTCATGATGTGGACAGACTCCCCTGCTTACAATTAAACTGTACGTTTTCACTTGTCGGAGACAGACTCCCCCGGCTTTACGGCTGAACTGTACATTATGGTGTAGTCAGACTCCTTAGCTTTACAGTTAAATTGCTGGGTTTGCTGGACACAGACTCCTCAGTTTTACAGCAGAACTGTGCTATGCTTATTGGAGACAGACTCCTCGGCTTTACAGCTTTATGGTGTACACAGACTCCTTAGCTTTACAGTTAAATTGCTGGGTTTGCTGGACACAGACTCCTCAGTTTTGCAGTAGAACTGTGCTATACTTGTTGGAGACAGACTCCTCGGCTTTACAGCTTTATGGTGTACACAGACTCCTTAGCTTTACAGTTAAATTGCTGGGTTTGCTGGACACAGACTCCTCAGTTTTACAGCAGAACTGTGCTATACTTGTTGGAGACAGACTCCTCGGCTTTACAGCTTTATGGTGTAGACAGACTTCTTAG
>JABMCL010002637.1:162500-170000 GCA_018857735.1 Alviniconcha marisindica | reverse complement strand
AGACCATAAGGACCATCAGTGACCAGGACGGCCACCTCGACTTTCATACAACTCCTGAGCTCGGCGTCGACCGACTGGATCATCATCATCATAATCATCATCATCCATATCATACACACACACACACACACACACACACACACACACACACACACACACACACACACACACACACACACACACACACACACACACTCCCTCAGCTATGACGTTATTATGCACACATTAGACCCCATACAGGATAGGGTACATAATTTATTCAGCCGGTACGAAAGCTCTCGATCTGGAGGGCAATCCTCAAACGATACAGCGAAGCATCAGTAAACCATATCAAGTGTATATGGTGCGATCGAAACAAACAAAGGCATACTGTTGTCAGTCATGCAGATTGATACAGCCAAAGGAAATTTCTCAAAATTACAATGTATTACACCACGGGCACCATCATGCTCCAAGGCCGTGCCTGTCGCGGATGTGTGGATCACGAGTTTGAGTGCCATAAGTTCGTTGTGAATGCCAGTTGACAAGCTGAGGCCTTTTACAACAACTACAGTGGATGACAGTGACAATTACACAGCTTCAGTCGGCAATGTCGCTGCCATCACTGCCGGTGCACCCACCGCCTCTGACAACACTGACAACGACAATGACGACGACAGTGACAACGACACTGACAACATTGCTTCAGTCGGCAGTGTCGATACTTCAGCCGCTGTTGTCGTCTCCGACGACAGCGACATCACTTCCGTCGCCGACAGTGATGTTGCCACAGTGACTACGGTCATCACTGGAGGCACACCCACCATCTCCGACAACACTGCGAGAGTCGGTTGGTGCCATCCCTGCTGGTACACCCGACGTCTCTGACGACAGCGACAACACGGTGTTAGTCAGCAGTGAGGTTGCCCCAGCGGCTGCTTCCATCCCTGCTGGTACACCCGACGTCTCCGACGACAGCAACAACACGGCGTCAGTCGGCAGTGATGTTGCCCCAGCGGCTGCCTGCATCTTTGCTTGCACACCCACCGTCTCCGACGACTTCGGTTGGAATCTTCAAAAGAAAATGTTTATAAACTGATTACGTCTAAAACAGCTTGGCCATGAGCAAGGGAGACGTGTGTACAAGTATTGTAATTAAAGAATAAAATACGGCTTAATATCACTAAGAAGGGGAGGGGAGGGCGGGCGGGCGGAAACTATGGGCTGGAGTGAGAGAAAGGAGAAAGAAGAGGTAGGGAGGAATCAAAGGAGAGGCATGAGGTGGAGCAAGGGGGATAAGTAAGTAAGTAACTTGGTGTTTTACGCCCAGTCAACAATTACGGTTATATCAGGGCGAGCGAGGGAGATCTTTTTTAAACCATACGCGTCCCTAATAAGCCTTATGGTTTCTGTGGACATTAAGCGCGATGTTTACTTACTTACTGATTGAAAAAAAAGAGGGGAAGGAAGGGCAACAAACAGAGGCGAGAATGAAGGGAATCTCGAACAATAGAAAAGGGGAGAGAAAAACGGAGAAGTGAGAAGAAGAAAAAATGTGAAAAGAAGAGAAAGAGTGAGAGCGAAATGAAGAGAGGGGAGACAATCAGGAGACGAGGAAGAGGGATACACAAAAAGATGGGAAAGAGAGGGAGAGGGAATGAGAGACAGAAAGAAAGAGGGGGAGACTGACAAATGAAAAGTGGGGAGACAGTCAGGGAGACGAGGAAGAAGGAAACACAAAAAGATGAGAAACGCAAGGATAGAATGAGAGAGGAGTGGAAGAAAGACTGAGAAATAAAAAATGGGGAGACAATCAAGTGACGAGGAAGAGGGAGACACAAAAGAGGAAAAAGGCAGAAACAGAAAGGGAGAGGGAATGAGAGATGAGGGGAAGAAAGAGGGAGAGACTGAGAAATGAAAAGCGGAGAGCCAGGGAGTCCAGGGAAATGGAGAAACAGACAGAGGGAAAGGAAAAGGAGAGAGAATGAGAGAGTGGGAGACAGAGAGATGGAGGGAAAGGGGGGCGGGGGGGGGGGGGGGGGGGGGGGCAGGAGTTAGAGAAAGATCTGGAGAAAAAGGGGTAGAGAGGGACCAAAAGAGTGGAGTGGGATGGGGAGAGTAAGTAGGCCTAAGTAACTTGGTGCTTTTCTCCCAGTCAACCATTACGGTTATATCAGGGCGAGGGATGGGGAGAGAGAAAATAATAAAAAGGGGGGGGGGGGGGGGGGGGGGGGGGGGGGGGGGGGGGGGGGGGTTTTCGCGGGGGGGGGAAGGGGGGGGGGGGGGAGAAAAAATAAAAAAAGGGGGGAAAAGGAAAAAAAAAAAGGGGGGGGGAAAATAAAAAAAGGGGGGGTGGAGAAAAATAAAAGGGGGGGGGGGGGGGGGGGGAGAGAAGGAGAAAAAAAAAAAAGGGGGGTGGGAAAAAATAAAAAAAGAAGAAAAAGGAAAAAAGGGGGGGAGGGGAAAAATAAAAAAGGGGGGGGGGGGAGAGAAGAAAAAAAAAAAGGGGGGGGGGAGAAAAATAAAAAAAAAAAGGGGGGTGGGAGGAGAGAAAAAAAAAAAAGGGGGGGGGGGGGGGGGGGGAGTAAAAAAAAAAAAAGAGGGGGGGGGGAGAAAAAAAATAAAAAAAGGGGGGGAAGGAAAAAAAAAAGGGGGGGGGAAAAATTTTAAAACGACAGAAGGAGGGGAGGGGGACAGAAGGGAGGGGAAAAGGGAAAAAGGAGAAAGCGAAGAAAAAAAAACGAAGAGGGGGAAGGAGAAAAATTTAAAAGGGAAAAGGGAAAAAAGGGGAAAAAAGGAAAAAGGAAAAGAAAGGGGGGGGAAAAAGAAAAAAAAAAACAAAGGAAGGAGGGGAGAGAAACAGAAAGGGAGAGGGAAGGAGAGAAGGAGAGAAAGGGGGTGGGAGAAATAAAGACAGACAGAGAGGTAAGGAGGAGAGAGATACAGAAAGGGAGAGGGAAGGAGAGAAGGAGAGAAAGGGGGTGGGAGAAATAAAGACAGACAGAGAGGTAAAAAGGAGAGAGATACAGAAAGGGAGAGGGAAGGAGAGAAGGGAGAAAGGGGGGTGGGAAAAATAAAGACAGACAGAGAGGTAAAAAGGAGAGAGAACAAAAAGGGGAAAAGGGGGGGAAGGAGAGAAGGAGAGAAAGGGGGGGGAAAAAAAAAAGACAGAGAGGTAAGGAGGAGAGAGATACAGAAAGGGAGAGGGAAGGAGAGAAGGAGAGAAAGGGGGTGGGAGAAATAAAGACAGACAGAGAGGTAAGGAGGAGAGAGATACAGAAAGGGAGAGGGAAGGAGAGAAGGAGAGAAAGGCGGTGGGAGAAATAAAGACAGACAGAGAGGTAAGGAGGAGAGAGATACAGAAAGGGAGGGGGGAAGGGGGAAAAGGAGAAAAGGGGGTGGGAGAAATAAAGCAGACAGAGAGGTAAGGAGGAGAGAGATACAGAAAGGGAGAGGGAAGGAGAAGGAGAGAAAGGGGGGGGAGAAATAAAGACAGACGGAGGAAAGGGGGGGGAAAGTAAAAAAGGGGGGGGGAAGGAAGGGAGAAAAAGGAAAAGGGAAAACAAAAAGGGGGGGAGAAATAAAAGGCTTGGAGGCAGGGGGAAAAGGAAAAGACAGACAGACAGACAGACAGACAGGCAGGCAGGCAGGCAAGCAAACGGGCCGGCAGACCGACAGGAAAAGACATACAGAGCCAGAGAGATGCAAGCACAGCATGATCTCACAGTCTCCTCCCCTGTCCATTTCTTACAAGCGTTGCCATCCCACGCAATTTCAACCCCATATCTCATCCGACGCCATTAAAAAAAAAAAAAAAAAAAAAAAATGTGGATGGGAGTGGGGTGAATGGAAGGAGAAACAGGCAGAGTTAGAAGACGCTGAGAGAGAGGGGAAAGGGGGAGAGTGAGAGAGAGAAGGAGGAGGGGGAGGAGAGAGAGAGAGAGACAGAGAGAGAGAGAGAGAGAGTGGGGTGAGATAGGATAGAGGAGAGAGAGATGGGGAAGGGGGGGGGGAGGGGGTGGAGAGATTAAGAGAGAGGGGGAACGCTTACAAAGACAGCCAGGCAGAGGGGGCGTGGTCAGAAGGAGAGACCGAGATACGTAAGATTTATTTTCATCTCTAGGCCATTGACCCTCAAAAAGGGGTGTCGGTGTACTTGAATCAGGAACTTTAAATGCCACGCAGTTTCAAAGCTGTGTAAAAAATATACGGACAAATTTCTCACTATATTTCATAAGCATCAGGTTTATTGAAAAGGACTTTGAAATGTGTAAAACTGTGGCGGGATGAATGGCAAAGTTCTTAGCACAGAGCAACATAGGACAAAATGTAACTCCGTTTCTTGCACTACACTGCATAAAGGACAAATCAGGTCATTATGAGTATGTATCGGTAATGATGTACAGCAATGTCTGGGATACCTAATCAAAACCTTGTCATAATAAATTTCAAATATCTATCAATATTCGTCCTCACTGAGATTTTCGTATCATGAACGGTGCAAAATATGCTATAATCAGTAAGTCTCGTTATTCTCAACATGGGAATGCCTTTATTGCCATCTACAAACAATTAATCTTTCACACAAAAACCTGTAAAAACTGGTTTATTTCTTCTACACCTTTATTCAACCGTACATAAGCAAATTCTTATTGATACAACTTACAACGAACACCAGAGAGCTAATTTCTTTTACCTCGTACGGTCTGATACAGATAATATCCTATCAGCTTTGCCTGGTAATTTGAACACCTCCGTTCTCGTATGACAGAGAAACACAAAGACGGTGTGTGGGGGCGGGGAAGAGGGGCTATGATGGGTGGAAGGGGAATGATAGAGAGCAGATATGGAGAGGGGAGAGAGAGAGAGAGAGAGAGAGAGAGAGAGAGAGAGAGACGAGAGAGAGAGAGGAGAGAGAGAGAGAGAGGGAGAACAGGACAGAAGACAGAAGAAGACAGACAGACAGACGACAGGACAGAGCACGCAGGCGCAACGCAGAACAGGCAGGCCCAACACGAGCAAGCACGCACCCCACGCACACACACACACAACACACACACACAGAGACTCAGACAGACAGACGGGACAAAGCAAAACACAGAGAAAGCCGTGTAGGAAACATACAGACACTGAGGGGACAGACAGACAGACGGAGACACAACAAAGAGCCCTAGGGACAGGGGACCAGAGCGACGGAGGGGAGTAAGTAAGTAATTTGGTGTTTTACGCCCAGTCAACCATTGCGGTTATATCAGGCCGACGACGGAGGAGACGGAAGGACGATAAGGCGAAGTTGTGGCCCCGTGTTACAAAGCTCCGAGAGAGAGAGAGAGAGAGAGAGAGGGGGGGGGGGGAGAGAGAAGAAAGAGAGAGAGGTCTTCAGTCGATAATGTGGGAGGAATCAAAGCGAGCCAGGAATGGGACGGTACAAGAGAGACCTGGCTCTTGCAGGACACGCAATTAGGCCTCTACCGTCGGAGGCGGCGGTGACATCAAAGCCACACGGGGGCAGGTAAAGAAATGGGAGGATCAGAAAAGGGTTAATCAACTTAATGACGCCACACTACACGACAGCACTGGAGGAAGCGCTGCGCTACTGGTCCACTGTCATTGGGTCGGGGAGGGCAGGTGCTGGGCGCTGTATCAGTGTGTGTGTGTGTGTGTGTATGTGTGTGGTGTGTGTTGTGGGTGTGTCGTGGGTGGTGCGTGCGTGCGGAGTGCGTGCGGCGTGCGTGCGCTCTGTGTGTGTGTGTGGGGTGCGTGTGTGTGTGTGTGTGTGTGTGTGTGTGTGTGTGTGTGGGGGCTGTGCTGCTGCCGCTGATGCTTTGATGATGGGTGTGGTGTTGTGTGTGTTGTGTGTGGGGTGTGTGTTGGGGACTGTCGTGAGTGCGAGTTTTGTGGTTTGTGTGTTTTTGTGTGTGTGTGTGTGTGGTGTGTGTTTTTGTGTTTTGTGTGTGTGTGGTTTTTTGTGGTGTGTGTGTGGTGTGTGGGGGTGTGTGTGTGTGTGTGTGTGGGGTGTTGTCAGTATTGGGGGGATCACCGTTATGTTGTTGCCGCTGGTGTGGGGTGTGGTGTGTGGTGTGTGTGTGTGGGGTGTGTGTGGTGTGTGTGTGTGTGTGTGTGTGTGTGTTGTGTGTGTTTTGTTGTGGTTTGTGTGTGTGTGTGTGTGTGTGTCGGTGTTGGGGGTGTGTGTGTGTGTGTGTGTGTGTGTGTGTGGTGTGTTTTGTTTGTTTTGGTGTTGGTTGTGTGTGTTTTGTGTGGGGTGTGTGTGTGTGTGTGTGTGTGTGTGTGTGTGTGTGTGTGTGTGTGTGTGTGTGTGTGTGTGTGGTGGTGTGCTTGCGTAAAATTCTGCGGAGGGCCATTTTTTGTTTTGGTTTTAATGGTGTGTGTGTGTGTGTGGTGTGTGTGGTGTGTGTGTTTGTGTGTGTGTTGTGGGTGTGGTGGTGAATTTCTTTTTTGAGGGGTGGGGTGGGGATGGGGGTGTTCAGTCACATCAAAGGATGTAATTGTGGCGGAGTTTATGTACCTTGTATTTATTCGCATGCCAGGTGAGAGTTACCGTAGACGATTCAGGTACTTTTTGTTCAGTGTGTTCGCGTGACGTCTTTCGAGCTCTAATTAACTCCCTTTGTTTGTTGATTGTGTTTTATAGGCTAGCTCGTAATTATGTGCATTGTTGTGTTTTGATTCTAGAAGATACTACGCATGCATGTGTCAATGCGTTGGGCGTACACTGCGAGTTTTTATATTTTTAATTTTTATCATAGTTGCGACAGTGAGGCGAGGCGATTGTGCTTATAATTATGTCTCATCTGCGGGAGACAGGAGCGGCGGGAGAATTTTATTCTCCAGGGTCGACTTTCTGTGCTGATTCTAATTTCGGTATCCGTTCCACCCCCGTGTTACCGCAGTAGCACGTAAAAATCCCGTATTCTGCCAAAGTGCAGGTGGAGGCCAGTAACACGCATTAAACCTTTCGATGTGGGTTTGATGAAATGACATGGTACATGGTTGTATGGTGTACAAGAACTTGCGCCGAGATGGGCAGTTTCAGTGGCACCAGCCATGCCAGCGCGTAAACACTTCGGGGGATACAAAAAAACGGCTATAAAAGCTGTCACTCATGTAGAAAACCCAAAGCGAGCGCAGTGAGCTGCTCAAGAGAGCGGGGAATAGCGCTATATAAGGATCATCAATCAATCAATCAATCTGAAACTCCCTGTCAGCTGATCCTTCCTTAGCCCCTTCTATCTCCTTTTTGCTCTTTCTGTCTGCCTGTCTGTCTGCCTGTTTGCGCTGTCGCTGTCTGCGTCTGTTCTGTTGGCGTCTTTTGTCTCGCCTCTGTCTCGTGTCGTCTGCTGTCTGTCTGCTCTGTGTCTCTGTCTCTGTCTCTGTTTTTCTGCTCTGTCCTGTCCTGTCTCTGTCTGTCTTCTGTCTGTCTTCTGTCTGTCTGTCTTCTCTCTCTCTCTCTCTCTCTCTCTCTCTTTTCTCCTCTCTCTCTCTCTCTCTCTCTTCTCTCTT
>JABMCL010002637.1:122500-157500 GCA_018857735.1 Alviniconcha marisindica | reverse complement strand
GCATTTTGAAACATAAACAGTTATTCTGTAATAGAACAATATGTGACAAGGAAGTATTGATGATTTTTTTTTCCCTCAAATTTAAGTTTCTTAACATAAACAGCAAATGTAAGAAATATGTTGTACGTTACTATTTCAACAAGTGCTGTTCATTTCTTGATGAAAATGATAAATCAGTAACTTTTTATTATCATGAAGTAAAAAGACACATAACTATTTCCATGTGAACAGTTTTTGCTGCATTAATTTTGTTGTAGTGGATAACATAACGTTAATGACTAATGAACAACATGGTACTTTTTTTTTCATAACAAAATAAGTAATACTTATTATTTAACAAAAAAAGAAAAGTTTTTGTAAGAGAAAATGGAGCAAGTAAGAGTGGGGTGCAACTTTTGCTGCTTTTGGGTGTCACAGGAAAACAGCAAGCAACCTGTCAACCATGCGTTTCTTGGTCATGTTGACTCGGGTGCCTAGGACAAAAATAGTTGAACAGTTAACTTAAAAGTGAAAGAAAATAATAATAAAATAAAATAAATTGTAATAAATTTTTAAAAACAAACCCAAAGAATAATGCTTTAAAGATCGGCACCTTACATTTTTAAACTTCTGGAAGGCATCGGGTCACTATATGTCGAACGTTATTTTTTCCCCACAGCTCGTGTTGTAATCGTAATGTCAACACTAACTTGACGATTTAACTGTGTAAATTTGAATTGTCTACCATTATATGATGATTTGTTTGAAGATGTAGTTTATAAACAAAATGAACTGCATTAAGAGCAAGCAAAAAATGTAAAGAGTACAATCAAAATATACTGTTTATAACCAATCTGATGTTGCACATTACAATTTCAACCCATGTTGTAAGAAACTCGGTGAAAACAAATTTACGAAAGCATCTGCACAAACTTTAGATCGACAGCAACAAATACTCACTCTGTATGCTAACATTCCGATACTTTTAAAAGATTTGGCATATAAATACCAATATAAATATTGTATAACTGGAAGATTTTTTACTAAATCTCCGATGAATGTTTAAATTAAGTTGAACGTTACAGTCTTCAAAAATATTACCACACACCTTTTGCATATCAGAACATCTCTTCCATGTGGCCACATGCTAATAGCAAATGCCCCGGATGTGTAACATGGCTAACCGGAAGTAGTGCAAAAGCGCAAAAACTAGTTTTTTTTCCTTTTGCTTGTTT
Source organism: Alviniconcha marisindica (assembly GCA_018857735.1). Classification (NCBI taxonomy): domain Eukaryota; kingdom Metazoa; phylum Mollusca; class Gastropoda; family Provannidae; genus Alviniconcha; species Alviniconcha marisindica. Next base: position 156,286 of record JABMCL010002637.1, on the reverse strand, counting down.
AATTAATACTTTGTTGAACGTTATTTATTGCAAAATTTTATGAAGAATGGCAAAATATATTTTAAAAAAATACCCAAAACATTTGGCATTTAAAAAAAAATATTGGTGGCTGATGCAGTGATGTACCGCAGTGACTGGAGTAAAGTTTTGATGAAAGAGGAAGCCCGTTCTTCACTAGATTGTCTGCGGATGCTGGTCCTGAAACATTTCAACACACATAACGTTGACCAAGGGATATTTGGAGCCTCTAACTCCAAAAACAAAACTTAGTGAAATTGATTTTATATGCACTGTGTAAAGCGATATCTCCTCTGTGCAAATCAGTGACTGAGGTAATGTTTTGATTTGTCATGTACGTGAATGAAAGCATCGAAAGCACTCACTGTGAGCGTGTCCATTTTTAGGGGTCGAATTCGTGGCACTTTTCACTTTCAAAAAATAATATTTCTCCAGCTGCTCCAGATTTGGAGCTCATATATGGTTTCCACTGTGATACTGACCAATTATGAATGCACACACAAAGCAACAACAAGACAAAGTGTTTAAAACAGATTTTATTGACAGTCAAAAATCTGACCCCCGATTTGCGCACCTTTTGGCACTAAGTCATATATAATATGATTATAATTTATACTAGCTAGTACTTGGTAGAAAGACTATCCTCTCTTAGCCTCAATAGTGGGCTTCTTCAACATTTTTTAAAGACTGCTGAGTCTCTCACACTTTTCTTGGTGACTGTCGTTATAGACTTATTCCGGTGTTTCCGTAATCCACCAAACTGACAAAGTGATATGTATTAACTATTATTAATGTATTATACATATATACATGTGTGAAATTGGAATACATGACCTTTAGCATATCATACACTTACATATGGGATACATGTATACATGCATAATATGATATATATATATATCTGGAACTGCTGTCAGAAATGGAGCAGTGACATGGAAATAAGGCTCTGGATTGTAAATGTACTTGTAGTTGTACAGTCATAGTTATACCTTTTTCTGATTTTGAATGTGAAAGTTCCTTATCCAGTATGGCAGTATAACTATAAGTTGTATTTATAATTACTTGAATGTTACATGTTTTTCAGATGTCAGCTGTTGCTCGCCCCCAGCTTCGTGGCCTTCTGAAGTCTGCACTAAAGCGTAATGCTATGGTTGCAGCTGTTTTTTCACTGATTTGCTCTGCTGCTTGGAAAACTAGTGTTTGTGAACCACGCAAACTACGTTACGCTGAATTCTACAAGTATGGCGCTTAGTAATATTAATAATTACTAATAAATCAATAGCAATTTAATAGTACTTATTAGTTTATTCTGTGAACTTTTTCTGAAGGTTTAATTCCAAAGAAAGAGACTATGCTAGATTCTGTGTGGCCAAGGTCATGTAATAAGTGTGTTAAAACTTAAATTCTGGACAGCCAGTGGTATGTACTAAGTCAGTAAGTGTGCTAAATTCTCGACTGCCAGTGTTGTGTACTAAGTGTGTTAAATTCTGGACAGCCATGGTTATGTACTAAATGTGTTAAATTCTGGACAGCCATGGTTATGTAATAACTGCTAAATTCTGGACAGCCAATGGCAATGTTATAGGTACTAAGTGTGTTGAATTCTTGACAGCCATTTAAAAAAAATCTGAAACAAGAATGACTGCTAGCATTCTAAAGTAAGATCCAAACAAATAAAAGGTTCAAAAGAATGCTATACATGTATTAATTTATTAGATTCCTCCAAGCACTGGACATGAAAACAACATAGCTCAACCAAAAACAGATAAGTGGCTTAGCTCTCCCCTTTTTCTTTTTTTTTTCACTGTTAAAGTGTTGTTTAAATGTTATTTTGTAAAGAGGATTACCCCCAAAATTTTCATGTTGTGTTTTGTCCCAATAAATAGCATTCTTTTGAACCTTTTAATAGTTTTATGTTGTTGTTTTTATCTTGACAGCCAGTTTTATGTACTAAATGTGTTAAATTTGGGACAGCCAATGTTATACGTGTACTAAGTGTGCTAAAGTCTGGACAGCCAATGCTATGCACTAACTGCTTTCATGCCTGCTTTCTTCTATACATGTAGGAATTCACATCATATGCTTGAAAACCTTTGTAAATTGGATATATATATAATATATAAAAATTATATATAAAAAAATAATTCAATTTGCTGATGATCTGACAGTTTGCTTTTTACAATTTTACCTAAGTTTCAAATTTATACAAATGTTTGATTGTGTTTGGAACATGAGAACTTCTGAAGCATCTCTCTTTTTCCTCGAACACGCCACATTGTCAGTATCTACACTTGAAACTGGACAAGAGGTGCAAAGATAGGTGTCTAAAAATAAATATCACTTTTATCAGCAAGATCAAATTAAAAGAATTGGCAGTACCTACAAGTAGTACTTCTACTAGTACTTGTACTAGTTCTACATAAACTCTTACTATTAGTTATCTCGTACTATTGTACTAGGCGAAAGAACAACTTTCAACAAGCAACAGTGATCAAGCTGTAAGTTTTTGTTTTTGAACTACAACTGCATTTTATATTATGCACTTTGTGTTTAGTTTTAATAACAAAAATGCAGTATTTTTTTTTAAACAATATACTTTGCTTTTTAGACAGTCTTGTTAGAAACCTAAGACTTGCAGGACTGGTCATTAAGCTGTGGATCCATGTGTGTGTGTGTGTGTCTGTACTACTAATAATAATACTGTGTGTGTGTGTGTGTATGTATATATATATATGTAATACTATACATATACTACTAATACTGTACTAGTTTAGTAATAGTACTGAGTACTGCTAGCACAGGGGTAGTCACAGAGTAAACACTATTATTGTGCCAGTGTCTGCCTCCTGGCCAGTCATTTGCAGAACAGTTGCACAGCTTTGAGATACTTTATTTAATCTCTCCTCAGCTCTTTCACTCTTCCACCACCCATCGCCAGAATCTGCATGTTATGATGAAGCCTTTCTCTTGAATATTTTGGTGCATAATAATTATAAATGCCAACAATTGTGTATGAACCTGCCTATGTGAAAACATGGACACATTGGCTTGTATTGTAAAACAGGAAGGTGAACTAAAGAAGGGGAATGAGTTGTAGTGGTCAGCTGGGGTCTGTGGAAGTGGAAGCAGTCGCTGTGTAATAAACTTATCAATTATGTAAACTTATGTACTCTGAAAATCTGCTGCAGGAATTACAACGTCCAGAAAGATTTCGATCGGATGAAGACTGCTGGGGTGTTCCAGTCTGTCAACCCTGATGGCTCAGTGGGCGAGGGATGGTGATGGTGTTTTCTCCTAGACAAGATGTAGGTGTAAACACCGGTAAGTTGTGCATGGTGATGGAGAGTGTGTGTGTGTGTGTGACATTTCCTTTTAGTGTTAGGCATAACAACATAAACTTGGTATGGGTGAGCTTTGCTAGCATTTCACAATGAGATCTGATGAAGTGGAAAAGTAGCAAGTAGTAAAGCAAGACTGAAACCAGCCACAAATCCTAAGGCAAGGGAGGTAACTGCAATTTGACCAATAGTTGTCCTGCTGTGTAGTTGAAAACAAATACACAGAACTTTGCAGCTTCTTCATGTTTTTGTTTTTACCTAGCCCTATTGCCAGTTTAGGCCATCTCTTCTTTTTTTTTAATCTCTTTGTTTCTGAACTTTTTCTTTTGTTAATATTATTAAGTAGAGTGTGTTATTACTGTTAAACTTGAACTAAAGCATATTCGGCTTTTTTGCTGCAAAAAGTACTACTACTAGGCATTCTGAGGGATGCATCTCCTTTCAACACATTAAGATTGAGAACAACTCCATAAGATTAAGAAGAGGATTGGTTAGCTGCATGAGATTTTTGAGAATGAATTGTTTTTTTGTTTTTGTTGTTTGTTTTTTTTGTTTGTTTTTTGGGGGGTTAGTGTGTCTCAATCATGTACTAAGACTGAAAAAGAACTTAAATACCTAAGGATTTGTCATCAAGCATCTCACTATGTAATCCTTGCAAGCTTGTAATTAATTGTATGAGAATGTTTGATGTGTTCACCCAAGATACTTTGTTTGTGCATGCAGGCAGGTTTAAAGTTTGACTAGGTGTGAGATAATAAGATATGTTTCTGATTACAGGCATGTAAACAAGTACTCCAAGATATTTGTGTGTTTTTTAGGTCTGAAAATAAGTACTCTCTTTAAAGATGACGCATGTATTTGTCTGCTTTCAGGTGTGTGAATGATTGAACTGATGCCAAGACGAAGCAAATCTCCGAGTCATCGTCGCTGTGTGTGCGCGTAGTAGATTCGTCGTAAATAAATATTGTCACTTCAGTGTCATGGAAATGTTTATTTGTTCTTTTTATGTAACAAGATATGAATGAGGATGTGCACTCTCTCTCTCTCTCTCTCTCTCTCTCTCTCTCTCTCTCTCTCTCTCTCTCTCTCTCTCCTTCATGCATGCTTTCACTCTTATTGAGGAAAAGGAAAGGACACTTTCATAAAATCATTTATGTCATGGTTATGATATATAGCCATACCAATACTAGTAGCACCAACATTCACAACCTATATATTCAAAGTATGTAAACAAGTGAACCTCAATGTAATGGTAACATGTTCAGCTGAATAACAATTCCATTTGCTTCATGCTACCAATAGCACATGTATGCTTGAGAAATGCATGTGACCATGCAAGTGTAAGCCAGTTTTTACAAATGATCAAGGACTTTAAACTCCAAGAACTTGCTACCTCTGGTCAAAACTGATGGCTGACTAATTCTTGAAGAGTCATGGGAGGATTTCCAGTAGCAGGTGAGACAGTACCCTGTGATGTGTACTGGTAACTATAATGTAGCTACACATGACAGTACCCTATGGTGTGTACTGGTAACTGTAATGAGGCTACACATGACAGTACCATATGATGATGTGTACTGGTAACTGTAATGTAGCTACACATTACAGTACCCCTATGATGGTGTGTACTGGTAACTGTAATGTAGCTACACATGACAGTACCCCATGATGGTGTGTACTGGTAATTGTAATGTAGCTACACATGACAACCCTGTGATGGGCTGTACTGGCAACTGTAATGTAGCTACACATGACAGTACCCTATGATGGTGATGATGATGAAGTGATGCTTAATGTCCTCAGATGTTGGCTGACATATTAGGGACAAACCGTGACCAATGCTGAAGCATTGTTCAATAAATCTTTATGTCCCCTATGATGGTGTACTGGTAACTGTAATGTAGCTACACATGACAGTACCCTGTGATGGTGTGTACTGGTAACTACAATGTTGCTACACATGACCCATACTTGTAATACAGGTATAGAATTGCAGTGTTCCTACCATAACCATAATAATAATATGATGGCTGAAGTATGTGCTTACACTGTGAGACTTCAGGAATATTTTACTTGTGTACACACCTGTGTATTCCAAAATCTATGGGAAAACCTACAAATGCACCTTCAAGTTCAAGCATTCAGTTAAATATTTTTGGCCCAACAGCAAATCCTCTAAGTCTAAAGCATACTTTCCTTCCCCTTTGAATTATACAGTTTGAAGTTAACTTACTTGTGTGGGTGTTTTCTTTTAAAGTCTTATTCTGGCCACTTTTGCACCTCTGACAGAAAACTTTAATTATGACTCGTGTATATATATATATAGAAATAATGAAACCTGCTCTTGATGTCAATTGAAATTTGGTGATGCTTCAAGCTGTAAACTAGTATATATATATTACTGCAAATTCCACCACTCTTGGCCACTGTAATTAAAACTGTTAGAAATGTGTTCACCATATTATAATAAACATTTGTTGTATTTTGGTTTGTTTTTGTGGAAGCTATGTGTAGTTGGGGTTGCTATAAGAAACAATGTAGTTGGGGTTGGAGAGATTGTTTTCTCTATCTTTCTTTTGAAGAAGGTTAATTATTTTTTTTAGCAAATGATCAACAGTTTCAAGGAATAAGTCTGTGTAAATTGACAGTGACCTTCAGCCATGCAGTACTTCAGGATAATGTCATAAAAATAATGGTGTTCACATTACATTGAGGTTGGCTTGTACTTACAAAAATTGGTAAAAAGTTTTGTTCAAACACCTAGATTGTATGCAAAAATCAATCTGGATAATATGACAAGAATACATGAAAAGGTAAGCACATTATTTCCTAAACAATATACAGAACATTGTATAGCCGCATCAAAACAGAAAAATTCAATACACATAAATACGGTGGCAAGATAAATAACATCTGTGTATATATATATATATATATATATATTATATATATAGAGAGAGAGATGTAGCTATCATTCTGGAATTTTATTTTCAACAATCTAAAATGAAATGTACAGTTGCAAACTTTCAACAGAATATAAAATGGGAATGTACATAGAATTTAATTTTAAAATAACAACTCTGAGCACATGTATTCTGCTGCAACACTGGAATAAAGCAGACGAAAAGTTATCTGACATACTAATGTCCAGACAACCGTAAAGCTTATTATCATTGCACGACACAATTCATCAAATCGAAAGTAGAAGTTTATTTGCTGTTTGTGATACACACCACCGCTGAGGATTAGGAAGCAGAAAAAAAGAGTTGAATGAACCAGGATGGCAGAATTCCTGGCAGCAGCTGAAGCATGCAAAGCTTTACATCTGCTTGAGCTGAAAAATCAAAACAACTTTTTTGCAACAATGCACAGCTGTTCAAACCTCAATAAACTACTTCCACAAAACCTTCCTTTATATCCAAAAGGCTCATTCACTAGTCTGCATCTGTTCAACATGCAACTGGTTTCCCGTATACTCTACATTGTGTGGAGGATGCATGAGAGATGTGCTTGATGTGTGTAAAATTTATCAATTTTGCCAGTATTACATACAAGTGAATCTAGGTTCAAAGATCATTAAACTGATGCTACCAGATGGCATTTAAAGCCATGGCTCAGTTTAGATGGTTGCAAGTATTGGCTTTCCATCAGTAGGCTCTTTGCCAAGTGTACACATGATACAGACAAACAGGAAACGCCAAAGATGTCCACAAATGTGGCCTTCCACAGTGTCAGTGACTTGACAGATCATCACCAACTTTCTGAAGTTGTTATCCAACTCCTTTTGAAAACAAGTTATTCAATTCTGGAAGCTGCTTTTGCTTTGGGTGTATACAAAGAGGCAGATCCATATTCTGATCTACTCCATGGTTAATGGTGGAACCTGCCAGTATCTGACATCTCCATTCTCAACAGTGTTCTGCATCTGCAGTACCTCACCATGGCAAACTAAAATCTGCTGAACATGAAATGAGTTTGGTTTAATGAATCTGGTTATTTTCAAAAAGAATTTAATACAGAGGATATACCTCTGGTGGAATTTATGTACCCTGTATATTATAATTACATGCATGCCAGCTGAGAGTTACTGTAGGTGACTCGGGTCTTTATTGTACTTGTGTTACAAATTTCAAGTGCTAATTAACTCCCCTGTTTGTTGATTTAACACGGAGACTAATACAGACTGCACTGTTTATTGCAGCCAAAATAACTCTTCAATGGTGAATTACAGCATTTTAAATCTCTCTCATTCCCCCCTCTACCCCAACCCATGCCCTCTGCACTGGTATCACCAAGAGTTCTACTGCACATTTCTTTTGCCCCCAGTACGTGGGAACATCAACAGTAAGAAAGTTCAAGGAGTTTTCAGTAAGTACTGAACGTTTCTAGTAAATTCTAATTAAATGCAAAGTGAAGGAAAATGCTTCTCTCTTTATGACTCGCCTTATCTAATGCCGAGTTGTCTCTGGAGAGTCACTGGTGGAGGACCAAGATCCCTGGAGATGGGAGAAAGGAACTATACCTAACGCTATGCTGTATGTCACCATCAAAATGATTTCTGCATTAAGGTGGGCAGCAGTAGTGGGCCAGTTTTTAATGTTTCACTAATTGTGAGGGACAAAGTCACAAAGACAGGGTCCACCAACCACAACTTTTGAAGTGAGAGGATAGCTGAAGCGTAATCAACCAAGAACCAAGCCCTGCTTACCAGCCTAATTGATTACACTCTATGCCAAACTGGCTCATATATGCCACTGAAATCACCCATGAGCCTTTTAATAAGGAGCACCCCAAGCAGAGAAGTGTTGCTGGCCCTACTGACAGGAACAGAATAAAGCAGAGAGACTCAGAGAAGTTTTTCAGTGTTGATGCATGGTCTACTTTGTTCGAAACTGATGTTGGAAAGCTGCCAAACACTGAAACTGCTGTATATGTGACGTCAATCATAAACAAGGCCTGAATTTGTGGCAGATTACAGGTGTTTTCTCTCGTGTGCTAACCTTTTTCAAACTAATGTGGCTGCACCATGCAAACATAAAGCTCAAATACTTATTTACTACATAAATGCTTCCTTCCTTATCTAAAAGGTATGTATAAGCTGCTCTCCGCTTGTAGAACCACTGGAGCAAAGAGAACAAGGTCTTTGCATTATGAAAGCCTAGCTTCAGCACTGCACTCTAAATTCAACACTACACAGACATGCTCACTCCCCTTGTCACTGCACAGTCACCTGGCAATTCCATGCAACATAATAAGGCAAATGTATTGAATTTATGCAACTGCATAATATAAACAGTAACACTTATCAATGACAGATACATTGAGTAGACAACAAACAAACAAACAAAACTAAATAAACAACAACTTGAGTAAATGATATATGGGAATGAATACACTGCATAGTATGAAAATGACAAAATACATGTTCACAATGAATATATTGCAGTTTGCACGCAATTCATTCATGACTGGCATCCACGTTCAACAAACAACATTCTATAAAATAATCCAATCACAACACTTTGCCAGAACAAAGGTTTAAAAACAAGTCACATGAAAACCCTTGGGAAAAAGACCAAACGCAGTAAATCTGACAGAAAATACTCTGATTGTCAGGTGGGATATTTTGTTCTAATTTATATACATCCGCTTAACAGTTTATGTTAAAAATGATATGGCTCAAATTGATACATTATGTGCTGATTTTTATATGTTTTTTTAGGCAAATTCAGAAACAAAAGCTTTGATTTGAACAGTGCTGCTGAAACTTTATAGTCATTGATAAAAACAAGTCTGGGTGCATATATAATGTTGACAACACCCTCATGGGCAAACATTTGGAATAAAAGTTTTTACAGAACCAGGACATGCTTGGACTGTTGTTCTACATTCTCTGTCATGTGTATATATATATATATATATATATATATATATATATATATATATATATGTATATATATATATATATATATATCCACTGCTGATGTACATTAATGTCTCCACATTTTCTGGGAATTTCCTGTGATTATACATATTTGGTGTTACATAATATCATACAAACTTGGGGTAGCACAATATACTCTGTTTATGTAACATCATATATATATATATATATATATATAAAACAACAAGTCTGTTAGCCCTGTTTAATGCCAAGCTGTCTCCAAAGAGGTACTGACAGGGGACCAAGATCCCAGGAGGTGGAGGGGACACTATACCTAATGCTACATGTTTCATTAATCAAGAGTGGGCAAAGTCACACAGACACCATCCACCAACCATAACCTTTGAAGTGACAGCAAAAATGTATAAATTAATATAAAAGAGAGATAATCAAAGCAAGCCTACAAAAGGAAAGAAACAAAACAGATATGGCTGGATCAGAGAGTAACGCTCTCTTTTTGATGAACTAGATCTAGTACATCATTTTCTTTTACAGCCAGTGGGTAAGCTGTTTCCATCCACCCTAAATGCTCTAGAAGCTGTTTCCATCCACCCTAAAAGCTCTAGAAGCTGTTTCCATCCACCCTAAAAGCTCTAGAAGCTGTTTCCACCCTAAAAGCTCTAGGAAGCTGTTTCCACTCTAAAAGAGAAGAAGAAAAAAACTATTCTCTTCAGAGAGAACCTACTTGGGAGCATAAGGACCTTTCCAGGTTTACTCTGATTCAATTCTTTATGCTAGGTGCAATCATTCCTATGGGAAGCCCCCGACAATAGAGGCATATCACCATAGGAGTGAGTAGCAAAATAATTTAACCTGAAAAGGTATGATTTGTTTTTGATCCCCAGCCAAACCAGTTCAGCTGGCTAGTACTGTTCTTATGTCAAATTTTGTTTTTGTTGTGCCTTGTGCTAAAGATCATGCATAGCATTGTGCTGAAGCCAAATTGGCAAAATATTTATCTCCAGTCAGCATCACCATTGAGCCACTGATGAGCTCTCCTTGAGTGAAACCGGTCTGGCTGGTAATCAAAAACAAAACCTGAATTTTCCAGTTTCAATTCCTTCGCTATTCACTCCTATGGTGATACACCCCTGTTTTCAAGGGCTTCCCATGTGACTGATTGCACCTAGCATAAAGAAATCAATCAGACCTGGAAAAGGCCTTATGCTCCCAACTAGGTTATCTCTGAAGGGACTAACAGTCTTCTTCCTCTTCTTCTCTTTCTTTTCACACACGTGAACAGCTTTTAAAGGGTATCGTTTACCCACTAGCTGTAAAAGTAGACAGTGTAACAGAACTAGCTCATCAAAGACAGTTTGTGTGTGTATGTGTGTGTGTGTGTGTGTGTGTGTGTAGATAGATATATATATACTGCTGGACATTCAGGTATTGTGATATCACCATGAAAGATAAAAATCATCCATCCATCTCAAAAGTTTTGTCCAACAGGTGCAAGACATCACAGCAAAAAAAAAAAAAAAAAAATTGGTGTCCCATTAATTTTACACTCAATTTAAAAATCTAGTTCTCTTCTCGGTGCACCTGCCCAACATTAAATGGTACTGGCCCACACAGTTTATTCATCTGCTAAAACAATTGTGTGACTAGAATATACACACAAAAAAGTCCAGTGTAAAACATTTTCTAACTCAACATCACCTGCCCAATAACATGACTTGCTATAATGCCTTTAGGATGTATTTTATGCAGCTCCAGCATCTAAGTACTAATATTTGCAACTTTATCCTTTAAAAAACAAAGTATCATCCTCCCAAGGTGTGCATGTCTCATGCTGTCTTGGTTATCAAGTCCAATAATAACACTATTAAGTATTATCAAATCATCAACACCATTACAAATTCACAACAGCGTTCACCTGTAGTTGTTTAGTCTTGGTCTAAGAGCTACTTCTGAAAAAGAAAAAGAAAACTGTGTTTACAACAGACTAATGGTCTAAAACTTTAGTGAAAGAGGGTGCAGAAGCAGGCAGGATTTTAAAGTATATAAAAATGCATACAGTGACAGAATTCTATTTTTAAGTTCATGCAAGTAAAAACAATCACCATGTGAGTGATCATGATCTTAAAGTTCAAAAATAGATTGCGTACAGTGACAAAAATAGTTTTCCATTCACTTCAACAAAATCTGAAACAACAAGGCCCAGAGATCCAGTGCACAATCAAGAAACAAGGGAGTTAATTAGCACTTGAAAGTCATCACACAAACAACAAACAAGGGTTAGGTAAAAGTTACTGTAGGCAACCCAGGTCTTTGTTGTTGTGCTTGTGTGACATCTTTCTGGCACTAAGTAACCCACTTTGTTTGTTGTCATTTCAACAAAGACCATCACCATGTGATTATATAAAGATGATGAAGACGATGAATGTGGACTTGTAGAACTTTGTACAATGCAAATTTTCCAAGACCACAACACACTCAGTATGCAGGGACACAGTTTAGAAAGGAACAGGGGTCTGATGCAGTCAGCTGGGAACACTGAGCAGCTAGAAAACAGATGCATCTTTAAAATGCTTGCTAAAACCTGTTTAAGAAGCCCAACTCACTGTGTGTGGGGGAAAGCGTTCTAATGCTTCCATGTAAAGTTTTTAAAGAAAGCTCTGACATCAATGTGCTTTGCACGAGTAATGCTTCCTGTCAACACCTGTACTGCACAGTCATGACTAGGCGGAGGATGCATGGACACACTCTGCCATGATGACCTCTGTCTCTGCAGGCAAAGCAATTTGGCAATTCACTAGACTGAGGGTTGTCCAAGTCACCAGTTCAGTCATGGAGGCAGCTGGTGGCCAACACAAAAGGAAGAAGACACTCACAGTCACAGTGTTCGTCTTCTGCCTAACACTGGCTTGACACCATCTCCTGCAAAAAAACCTACAGCTCAATAGAGCAAGGCTCACAGCTGGCAGTTCAGTAGACTGAGGGTCACAACTGACAGTTCGGCAAACTGAGGGTCACTACTTCAGCTATCACTGTATCAGTTCAACTGACTCAACTGACAGTTCAGTAGACTGAAGATTAGAACTGGCAGTTCCGTAGTTTGAGGACAAGATCAGAAGTGGCAGTTTGGTCACAACTGGCACTTACATTTAATACGGGATCCACAAGGTTCTGGTATTTCAGTGGATTGAGGACTGCCATTTTGATGCTAAATCCAGCAACCAAGAGCAAAATGCCATTCCAAAATTCTAACGCAGAACCAATCGTAGTATCCATCATTTCATACCCTCATCCCTACAATCAATCACTAAGTAAATCATCAAAGACAAAGGTAAGTTGCCCACCCAACAGAACCCTCTTCTGAAGGTTGCAATGATGCTGTGGACTTGCACTGGCCACTGGCAAGATGGAAATCCAAGATCAGCATCCCAGGTCCAAAGGCCACCATCCCAGTCAAACACCTGTTTGGCAAGATGAAGATCAAGCAGCTGGAGAGCCATCACCTCCAGTTCACCATTCTAGCTGTCTGTGTTTGTGGGAGAGCATTCTAATGCAAAACAAAAATTATGGATCAGCTGAAGAAGACGCTGGGTGGAAAATACTGATCCAACAGCAGTGTGATCACCAGCCCAAGTCACCATTTCAGTCATGGAGGGGGCTGGTGGCCACCGCGAAAGGGGGGAAGACGCTCATGGTGTTTGTCTTCTGCCTAACACTGGCGTGACACCATCCCCTGCAAAAGAACAACACACAAAGTACAAATGATACATCCTCAGTCATTCCATCACACATTATTGAATATTACAAAATACTCAAGCTAATACATGCAGGAATACTCTGGAGTCATGAGCTTTTTGCCTAATTCATGTTCAGCTGCCAGACTGATCTCCATGTCCATGTACATGGGGGGGTGAAACAGAAATTACACTGTGCTGGACAGCATAGCTAATCTAATGCTGATGAATGGTACACGGAGGAGTTGGGAGTCCACAGCTTCCAAGTATAACAATAATAATGACAATACACTTTATTCATCCCAGTAGGAAATTAAAGCTGTCATTCAATCTTATACATTAACGCACAATGAGGAATTGAACTGCATATATCTGAATAATTCAACGTCATGAAACGCACACACTCTTATTAGAAATACACCCCCTGTCTCTCAACACACACTTATTACAATAATAATAAGCACCACTCTTAGTCTCACAAATCTGAAACAAGAATCTAAACAGTAAAGCATGAGCATCTGAATCTACACAGCAATTTGACTCTACTTCTCCAGCATTTACTGCTTAGTTTTTTTGTTTTGTTTTTTAATGGCTTAGTTATTGCTCAGTTATGCTATAATATATAAATTATATATATTCTGTTTCTGTGCATTTTACAACTCCCAAATGTCCATTAAAAACTGAGATTCAACCTCAACACACAGGTTGCTGCACTAAGAAACTTTTACTGACAAACATGTGTATCAAAATACTTTTCAAAGACATAACTCTTTGTCAGATCATGTCATACATTAAAGCAGTCCATAAAACTTAAAAGACCCTTTGTCTCACAGAGAAATGCTGTATGTTCACTCACAATGCCAGGCCCTGCTGTAGGATAATCACTTGTGTACCTTTCACCACCCACCTTCACTGAACATCTCTGCTTCCACTGAGCCGATTCTTGCCCCTCTATTCCTGGGTGGCGCCACCGGTGGGGGATGACCTTTGGCCACCTTGGCTGCACCTGGTCTAGGGTGTATCACTGGCTTTGGTGGGACTGCTGGTTTCTCACGCACTGCCTTGTCTCTTTTGGAAACATCTTCAGGAATTTGTGGGCTGTTTCCAGCACTGGTTGGCAAGCAATGACCACTCCCTTTGTCAGAAGCATCCAGAGAATCTACTGACTTGTTACCTTGATTCTCACCGCTGATGTCTTGCTTTTTGCGTTGACGTTTTGGCCTTTCTGGGTTAAAACTACAATGGGTTTGAGATGAAGGCTTTTGTTTTATATCATCTTCAGATGTTTGCTTTTTTCTCTGTCTGTCGAAAGTACCACTGGAATTGTTGCCTGGAGATGGAGGTTTTCCTGCTTTGTTTCGCAAGTGTTCAGGACTGTCAGAACCTAGTGATGTCCCTAACTTCGCAGTTCTTTCTTGCTGAGGAGAAGAATTAGGTGATTTTGTTTCCTGTGATCTTTCTACCAAGTTGGGATGTTTTGATCGAAATTCTGGTGAAGCAAAATCTGTAGCTTTGCTGTGTGTGTTTTCTGAAGAACCGTCCGGTGATCGCTTATTTCTTCGTCTTGCCGGTGCAGGTGGGTGCTCTGAAGGGTAGTCAGGTGACTGTGTTTTTCTTCGTCTCTCAGTTGCAGGAGAGTTTTCTGAGGGATGGTCAGGTGATCGTGTTTTCCTGTGTCTTCCAGGTGAAGGAGAAAGCTCTAAGGGATGATCATGCGAGTGTGGTTTTCTTCGTTTCTCAGGAGCAGGAGAGCTTTCTGCGGGATGGCCAGGTGACTGTGTTTTCCTGTGTCTTTCAGGAGCAGGAGAGTGTCTTGAGGGATGGTCGGATAATTGCATTTTCCTCTGCCTTTCAAGTGCGCTGCTGTCTTTGTGTCTGCTCAGTTTTTCTGACTCTTTCTCTGAGGGCTGTGTTTTGTATCGGTGGTGTTCATTCCCTGAGTTATCTTCATTTGACCGTGCTTTTCTGTGTCTCTCAGGTGTGGTGGGGGTCTCAGCCCCCAAACTGTCTTTGAGTGGCTGGAGGGGTTTGTTTCTGGATTTGTCAGGTGGATGGTGGGATCCATCTATACCTTTGTCAGGTGACTGCATTTTCCTCAGTCTTTCAGGTGCACCCAGTGTGTCTGCAGGTGCCCTGGTTCTTTTGTGTCGTACTGGTGGTGCCCTCTCCAAATCTTCTTCACATGGTTCTGCTGCCTCCAAACGTTCACAGGATTCCTTTCCATGATCTGGCGATGACGCTTTCTTTGGCCTCTCCTCAACCAACTTGATGTTGGGCTCCGTTTTCCGGCGCCTGCGGCGCCCACCTTTAGAAGTACCTTCACAATTCTCTTCTCTCTTTCCTCTCTGCCGCAGTGGATCAGGCTCTAGTTCCTCCAGCGAAGGTGGTGCTCGATCTGCTCTTTCCGCTGGTGACGACATATTTTCATCATTACTGTGCTGTGCTGTGTAGCTGGCTGCACCTGCGCCGGCTCTGTTGATATTGTCAGCAGAAGCTGAAAGGTGAGTGGATGGGTTTGCAAAGGGTGCAAGATGTTCCCCGTGTTCTGGCTGCAGTGATCTTGACCTAGTGGTTGGCTGGATTCCCAGTGAGATATCAATAGCTTCATAAGGGTCATCCTCCATGCCTTCTACATCAGCTCCTGAAACCATAAAAACAGAGATTTTTTTTTGCAAGTCATGCTTTTACACAGTTTGCAGCTGTTCTGATAGTGAGTGATGCTAATAAGTACTCCCGAAAAAACGAAATAAATAAAATGAATGCAGTTCTCCAGCAGATCATACATGTTCTGACACTGACAGTGAGTGACACCATATGTTCAACCAGCTGCATTACATCATACATGTGTGCCCTAAAACACCCTATCCTCTCCAGAGAGTACTACTACTAGTGCATTTTTTTCAGTTTTACTGCATAAAGTATGCACACACACACACACACACACACACACACACACACACACACAAACACAAAATGAGGAGCCCTGAATACATAAATCATGACAAAATGGCCAGACAGCTAAATATATTTTAAAAGTTATCCTTGTCTGATTTTTAATAAACTTTGTGAATTTCACATGAAATAGATTCTATGGAGTAATTCATGTCAAATTCATAACTGATGACTGATTTTCATGAACTGACTGTTGCGGGCCCCTTGTTTATAATTTGTTTTTTATAAACATCACTATCAATGCATCCTCATTTTTATTTCTACTGTAAAGTATAACACAAGCTAGTTATAAATACTTAGACTGTTAATTAATGTGTTATGGTAGCACTAGTAGTACACACTTTCCAAAGCTGCAACATCAAGGACTGACCATAGTGAACTGACTTTTGGGGCCCCCTTGTTTAAATAATATTAACAAATATCACCATCACCATTTTTATCTTTACTGTAATACAAGTTAGTTAATTAACAGTACTATTAGTATTAACAGTTATAGTAGTAGTACACACTTTCCCACATCAAGGACTGACCATGGTGAACTGACTTTTGGGGCCCCCTTGTTTAAATAATATTAACAAATATCACCATTACCATTTTTATCTTTACTGTAATACAAGTTAGTTAATTAACAGTACTATTAGTATTAACAGTTATAGTAGTAGTACACACTTTCCCACATCAAGGACTGACCATGGTGAAATGACTTTTGTGGCCTCCTTGTTTAAATAATATTAACAAATATCACCATCACCATATTTATCCTTACTGTAATACAAGTTAGTTAATTAATCATACTATTAACAGTTATAGTAGTACTAGTAGTAGTAGTACACACTTTCCCACATAAAGGACTGACCTTGGGGAACAGACTTTTGTGGCCCCCTCGTTTAAATAATACTAATATCACCATCACCATTTTTCTCTTTACTGTAAATGTAATACAATTACAAGTTAGTTAATTAATAATACTATCAACAGTTATAAAATAAATACTAGTAGTATCATGTACACTTTCCCACATCAAGGACTGACCTTGGTGAACCGCCTTAAACTGCGAGTCCCCTGTTCCAGGTCCCTCCCCTATGTCCCCAGTGTAGTCATTGTCAGGTGCCTGCGAGGGCTGGAGGGACAGCGTCAGGATGCCAGACACAGGAGGGACAGGTGGGGGGAGCCCCTCTTCGTCCCCTGCTGCTGCTCCTCGACCCAGCCGCCAGTTTTTGGGGTTCAGAGCTCGGCTTATGCGCTTCACCCGGTCCTTGTGTCGCCTCCGCTCCAGGGTTCTGCACGCACATGTGACATGAGTACAAGCTGCATTGTATTATCCCAAATTCCAGCAAGATGATGATGAAGTGATGCTTAATGTCCTCAGATGTCAGTTGACATATTAGGGACAAGTTGCGACCAATGCCGAAGCACGGTTCAATAATTCTTTACGTCCACGGAAACCAGAAGGCTCGTTAGGACGGACAGCTCAGGATGGCCACCTCGAGTCTCACACAGCTCCTGAACTATGAGTGAAATTCCAGCAACTTGTTACTTTGCTTTAAATACTTTGACATTATATTTTAATTCAGATTACAAGTATACATCATCATTGGAGGTATAATAGATTCATGCCCAACTTGACCACACACTGACAACCCAAGCATCACTTTTCCCCATTTCTTTCTTTTGTGATTAATGTCACTTGCCAGTCACAATACCAAAAATTTTAGGTATGATATTTTTTCTTCTTTTTTTTCTTCTTCTTCTTCTTCTTCTTGAATACCTTTTCCTTTCTTGCTGAATTAACTTTTCTAGTTACAGGGATCGTGCTGCCTTTCAGAGATTTGCATCAACCAACACGAAACGTTACGTATTTTGCGTCAGTGATTGATACGAAAAATGCGTAGCCTACAGCATACACCTTGGAATAAGCGCACAAAGCGAAAGTGATGGAGTTCATGATCTATAAAGTGAGCAGACGAAAATAGTAAAAACTAAAATGAAAGTCTATCCGTGCACGAAAAAGTGGAAACATTCAGTAAATATGCCATTCATAAAGCGTCTGAATAGATTGGAACATAGTACACGGCATGATGAACAGACGATGTCGGCACACCCAGTTCTTGTCTACCGTGGGATTTGGTAACGAGATGAAGTTGAAATTGAGGCTGCCGCCATTTTCTCTTTCGTATTTGATGTCAGCATGCGTTTTGTTTACGGCTTCGTAGTCGTCTACATTTGAGTAAATTCTGATTCACGCGGACAGTTAGACCAGGCACATGGAATCTGAAACAGCCTAATGTGTCTAATTAAAAAATTACTAAAATTGTAAAAACAAAACAAGCCTTTCGCAGAACTTCAGTTAAACATAGTTAAGACTATTCAAGTGAGGAAAAAAATGGAGAAAACAAATCACTGAAACTAAAATTAAAAAGTACTTCAAAAGACGTGAAATGTGTTCAATCTAATTAAACTGAAAGAAAACCTGCCAACTCTAAATACTAAAATTGGCAAAAAGTGCTAGTAGCCTAGTACTACAAAAGTACAAGAGCATTTTTTTTTTTGCAAAGTTCTAAGACTACGAATAAGAATTAAGATTAACCAAATAAAAGGGCCAAAAAAATTAAATTATCAAAAGAAAAAACCCCTGCTTAGGCACAATATGAATTAATACATTAATAAAAAATATATAATAATAGCAATATTAATAATACACTACAGGACCTGACAGTCCTATTTATAGAAATTTTAAATACTGAGAAGTCCTGCTACAAATATTTATAAAATTTATACAATACTCACCCTGTTGATGTACTCCTTGGGATGGACTTGGGTTCTGAACTGACATTGACAGCATGTCGACTCCTTCCCGAGCTGCTAGCCAAAGACCTGGTGTCCTCCTCCTGCTCTGTATGGACCACCTCCACGTCCTCATATTCTGTTGCTATTTTCCTTGCCTGCACCAGCTCCTCATACTCACTTTCCAGCACAGGTTCAATGCCCAGTGACACCACATGATTTTTGGGCGGCATGATGAAATAGCCCTCAGGAAATTCAAGTTTTCTCTTGAGACCCAGTTGCACTTGGTGACGCAAGGGGATCCTCACACAAGTCTGGATGCGAGGACTGATCGCTGCAGTGGAGCTGAGTGGGGAGACAAGCAGCTCCTTTTCTGTCAGAACCTGGAGGACCTGAAGTGAGGTTGGTAAGGGGGAATAACTGCCACCATTTCCTTCCAGCACAGACACGTTTTCTGTCGGAATGTCTTCTTCGCCAGAGAAAATGTCCGCAAGTCTGGTCACTCTCAGCTGCGAAGGATCGCTCATGATTACCAAGCTTACATCAAGGTCCAGAGGCAGTTTCAACTTTTGTGCTTTACCCCTCTGCACCATTCGCTCACACTTCACAATAGGCACATCTCCTGTGGAACTGTGTTTGAATTTCCAGGATGAGCACTCATGCTTGGTGACCTGAAGCACGTCCCCATACCGTAAAATAAAAGGTTCTGGAAAATCAGCGGCTATGTCTGCCAGCACTCGCACCTGTGAGCCAAGTGGCAATGACATCATTTCAAAGACAGAAGACAATGTTCGAGGGATTTCCACAAAACTTATTTTTACTGACTCATCTATGGCAAAATAGTCATCCTTGTTAGAATCTTTTACAAACAGTTTTTGCGTGTGCAACTTCTCATGAACAATAATGTCCCTGCTATCTCTCAGACATGAGGAGATCACTTCAGGGGGTGTGGTATAGGAGAAAAGGGTGGCATGAACAGGAAATTTTTGCTCATGTTCATTGACAAAACTAGTCAGGGGTTCAGGTTTGATTCTTCTGCTCACCACCGGTTCTTCATACTCTGTGGCAGAGTACAAATGCACGTGAAGATTGGCATTCAGAGGGATGTGCCAGGTGACATCAGGGCTATCCCAAGGTGATGCCTCAAGCATCTGCTCTGGCCGAGACATTGTCAGCACACCACTGAAGCTGAGGGGTAGCTCAGGAACTAACTTGGCCACAGACGTGTCGCAACCAGGCACCTTTAAGTCCTGATTTTCTGGGGCCAGTTTTAACCGGCGCGGCACTTTGGCCAGGTCCATCAGTTCACGAAGGGTGTAGCAAGTGCTGTCACTGAGCACAGTGAAGTTTCCTTTGCACTGGAGGGACAGGCAGACCAGCTCGCCACTCTCTGTCCGGCATTGCAGTCGTTCCATCTTCTCCCCGCTAACGTCTCTCACAACCTTCACGAAGCGGAACCTGTCCCCTGGTTTGACAGAAAAACCTGGCAGGTAAGGGTCGTCGTAGGTGGAGTTGGCCTCGAAGTACGTCGGGCAGTCCATCAGCAGGTCAGCCACTGTTGGGTAAGTTACCATGGAAACGGGCCGACCCTTGCCGCTGCCGTCCGCGCTGTCTGGATCAGAGAGGATGCTGTCTTTGGGCGGCAGCGCCAGGAATTTGACAGGGACGTCCGGGCTCACGACGATCTCGCGTTTCAACCCACTGTCCGGATCAGCGAAGGAAAGACTGACAGAGGCTGGAGCCATGGCACGCAATAGCAGCACGTCCCCTCGCACTATCATCGCCTCGGGTGACATGAAGCTACCCCGGGTGACAGACACAGACTGGGGGAGGGTGTGTGTGTACACGAACTCATCCAGTGGTTGCTGGATGTCGTCTGTGTACAGCACATCCGAGCTGTCGCCGTCCGATCCGTCAGGAGCGGCCGCCATCTTGGTTTTGAAAAAAATGTCAGTTTCATTTCCGTGTCTCGAGAGTTAGCGTACCTGAGGAGAGCAGGTGAGAGAGGCGCGGTTGTTTCCCTTCACCTGCTGTGACTCGCCAAACCTGTTACACGTTCGTCAGTCGCGGCCTTCCACCCAGGCTACGCAGAGACGGTCCGGTGTTGTCACTGTGACACGCTCGCGCGCGCCGGACACACACACACACTGACACACACACACACACACACGGCCATGACACACACGCCGGCACTGACGTACAAACGCGGCACACACTACATGCGCGCGCGCGCGCGCGCGCGCACACACACACACACACACACACACACTAGTCAGTGACACGCGCACACGCGCGCACCGCTGACACACACACACACACACACACACACACACACGTGACGTAGGCTACACACACGTGACGTAGGCTACACTGACACACGTAATTGACACACACAATATGCAAATGAACAAACAATATGATAGGGCGCTCAGGTACCTAAAACTATCATCAGGACACACTTTACGAAAGAGGACGGGAAAAAAGAAGAAGAAAGCGGCAGCCGGAAACAGTAAAAGTGCTACCGGATGCGGTAGCATTAAAAGATCACGGTCGAGTCATTCTGCCGAAAGTACAGGTGGCAGGTTACAGCTAAACACACATACACTGTGAGTGGGACACTATGTCAGTGTGGATTTGCACGAAGTGACACTGTAAACTGGTGCATGGTAGTATGGCGTAAACAGGACGTGCGCCGAGACGACACCAGTTTCACGTGGCACTGACCAGCCATGTAACAACCAAATAGCGTTATATAAATACACCCCGTCGATAGATATTCAAAACGCGTAATAAAGGGCTACAGTCACTCATTCCGAGAATCCCATGCAACAAGAGTGTGCCGGCAATGAGTGCTCGAGAGCCGCGGAGAAAGCGGATCAATAAGATCAAAGAAGAACTCCGTCCCTAATAAATCATACTGTTTCAGTGGACGTAAAGCACAATGAAAGACAAAGAAGACCCGTTTGCCCCAGGGATTGCCGACAAGGAAAGGGGCAAAGGGCAGGAGTCCGCACGTCTGGAACTGACGTGAGCGTCGGCTTCCCGGCGTCTGGCAGATCCTGGACAGTCTGGGTACCGTGAGCGTCGGCTTCCCGGCGTCTGGCAGATCCTGGACAGTCTGGGTACCGTGAGCGTCGGCTTCCCGGCGTCTGGCAGATCCTGGTCAGTCTGAGTACCGCGGACGCAGAAATGAACGGCTTGGCCATCTTCCTTTTGATCGTGATGTAATATTATAATCTGATCCAGTAGTAACCTAAGATAAGAGAAGACAAGACAAGACTGTTCATAACCTAGCCTACCTGTATAACTGACATAGCCTGACCGTATCCTTTTCCTGTTGCTTTTATCAGTACTTAATTATTATTGTTTAAATCAACATGAACAACAACAAATAGAAATCGTTCTCTCTTTTCTTTTTCTTTGTTCTTTTCTCTTTTTTTTTTTTTTTTTTAGTGATATGGAACTGCAGAGATTCGAACTCCGTACAAGGAAATAATCTTAGCGCATCTACAAATCAATTTAGCTGGCAGAAATGACAATGCACATACGCGACAGCGGGGCCGGTAGGAGACATACTGAGAAATTGTTCTGTCAGTGGCCCAGGACTGGACTGGACTAGTCTGCACGAGGCCTTCTTGTAGCCTCGCTGAGAATGTCACCTGGCTCGAGTGTAATATGCTTGCTTGTTTCTCTGGTTTAACCTCGAGGTTTTTTGTTTTTGTATTGCGTTTGGATCTGAAGGTTCAGCACTTGGCGTGGTACTGGCAAAGTGTGTGTGTATATATGTAGGGGAGGGAGTGGGGTGGGGAGTTGAGGGAAGCAGGTTGGAAGCATGGATGAAGAGTCACAAGTCAGAGGTTGCTATGACATAACTTTTTATTTGCACACCAACCAGGAAACAGTGTAGGCTCTCCCCTGAGATAAACACATGGACACCGGCCGCAACAGCAAACAAACAACCTGCCTTTGCAGGGACACTGGGGGAAAAGGGACGCTGCCGGCCCAGCGCATAAGTTTTAACACCTTAGATAATTGGGGCCATAAAACTCCTGCCCAATCAAAAAAGGAAAAGAAACCGGAAAGAAAAGGTTAAAGGGTCATGGCCCGAAAACACATACAATACACTCGGATACATCTATTACTGAGATGTTGAGATCGTGGACTTTCATTTACGTAGCTGAGGTTGGTGTGATCGGCATGGGCAGAAACTGGGAAAATAAGTGGCCAGGAGAGGGAGCGATAGGGCGGTGGTGGGGGTGGGGGTGGGGGTGGGGTTGAAGCGAAGTTGCCGGGACTGATGGAGGCTGAGGCAGCTTTATACATACATACGTACACAGGCTCGTGGCCATTGGAGGAGGGCTGAGCCGAACACGTCCTCAGCATTCCACACATTCCTGCAGGCAAGGTTTGACAGTAAAAAAAAAAAAAAAAAACGTCACGAAACGAGCCTTTACCTCCGCCCCTAAATGTCTTCTTCTTTTAATCTTTTACGACAGACTGTCCATCTTCACACCGTACAGTGTGACTTTGTTTCTTGCTGCACGAATCGCCCCGATAATAATAATAATAATCGTCATCATCATCAGTTCTAAAGCGCCGCCTTTCACTGACAAGGGCCGTGAGCACACCGCGCTTTATAAGAGCATACGTATGCATCAGACTTCAAGAAAAGTACATAGTAATCATATTGTATTGCTCAGTCGCGCACCATATCCACCATAGCGCGCGCGCGCGCGCACGCACACACACACACACACACACACACACACACACACACACACACACACACACAACACACACACAGAAAGTAAGTAGGAGTGGGGGGGGGGGGGGGGGGGGGGTGGAGGAAGAAGACATTTTAAAAAAATCGAATAATTCAGGTACGTCTTTTGATGTTGTTCAGATTTTGCCAGATAATGCGGGGCGAGTCTAAACAATCCACGTTTACATATTCATAATGTGTGTGTGTGTGTGTGTGTGTGTGTGTGTGTGTGTGTGTGTGTGTGTGTGTGTGTGTGTGTGTGTGTGTGTGCGCGGGAGGAGGCGCCGGTCCTGGGGTTGAAGATGTGGAGTCGGAATCCCTGTCAGAATCGTCGTCCCTTTCCGACAGCCGTCCACACCCTGTCGACCTCGGCGTTGCGTTGGGCTCGCTGTCCTTTGGTGACGTGGGGGTGGGCGAAGCAGCCGCCAACTCAGACTCCGGAGTTGGGTTGGGTTCTTTAACGCTTGGCGCGAAGGGCCATCACCACAACCAGCAACCCGGACGTCGGCCTCAACAACAACAACACCGATCCTCCAGGAAACGGACTTCTGTCCCCTGCTCAGTTGGCCTCTTCGCTCGGGGCGGCGGTAGGGGGCGCAGGCTCGCTGGGGTCTCTGGGCCTTGGTGACGTCGTCGCTGGAGACACGAGTGACGTGCCGTCAGTAGATGCGTCACATGTGGAGAGCGGCAGGGGCAACAAACCGCCTCTGCCCCTGGCAGCCATGATGAACAACAAAGGGTCGGAAACGAACCAAACGGGTGGCACGGAACCAGGAACCCAGAACAGCGACAAACTAAGCAACAGGAGTTCCTCCTCCTCCTCCTCCTCCTCATCTAGAATCAGCAACAAAACCACCACCACCAACACCACAACCAGCAACCCGGACGTCGGCCTCAACAACAACAACACCGATGGCAACCCAGCGACAGAGGAGGCCGCATTACCCTGGTGGCCGGACAGCAACGACGAAGACGACTCCTGCGGCGAGGAGTGCACAGCGAAGGGCGGGCGGTGCGTCTTCGACTTCAAGGAGACCTACACGCAGGTGTGCGTGTACGACAGCGTGCAGCCTTGCCACAAGTTCAACTGCGTGCACGGCGAATGCGAGGCTCGCAACGGATCGTACAGCTGCGAGTGCACGGCGGGATGGACGGGCATCTTCTGCAACAAGCCGTGCTCGCTGGACTGCGGGCCGCACGGTCACTGCGTGGTCATGGGCGGTGACCCGGCCTGCGAATGCCAGCACAACTACACCGGAGTCCGCTGCGACGAGCTTAAGCCCACGCCGATACCCTGGAGAGGTGAGGCTGTTCTCTGTCTCTCTGTCTTTTTGTCTCTGTCCGTGTGTGTGTGCGTGTGTGTGTGTGTGTCTCTCTCTCTCTCTCTCTCTCTCTCTCTCTCTCTCTCTCTCTCCTCTCTCCTCTCTCTCTCTCTCTCTCTTTTGGGGAAAAAACACACACGCTCCTTCCTCTAACTCCCCCCCCCCCCCGCACCCCCCCCCCCACGCCTCTCTGAGTCTCTCTGCCTCCGTCTCTCTGTCTCTGTCTCTCTCTGTCTCTCTGTGTCTCTCTGTCTCTGTCTCTGTCTCTGTCTGTCTCTGTCTGTCTGTCTGTCTGTCTGTCTGTCTGTCTGTCTGTCTGTCTGTCTCGTCTCTCTCTCTCTCTCTCCTCTCTCTCTCTCTCTCTCTCTCTCCTCTCTCTCCTCTCTCTCTCTCTCTCTCTCTCTCTCTCACAGAGACAGAGAGAGATTTTCTGTCCGTACAACGTTATAAACAAGTGAGGGATCCTTAGAAATTTTGAAATTAACGTCAGGTTATTAAATTTATTTGGTCTTCTTGGAAGGATTTTATTGTTAAAGGAAAGATGCATTACTTATCTCTCTTGTTCCTACAAAATTTGGCATTTAAAATGTTGAGAATAATTGCGCTGAACACAAAGACAGGTAGCTAGAACAATACTGACCAATATTGGAATCCCGTTCAAGTCGAATATATATATAATATCACAAGACGATTCTAATACAGTGGTATCTTATAATTTGTGTGTACAGCGGTGAAAGTCTGAAATCAGAAGAACACTAAACACTTACAAAATGTAATTATGCTGATGTGATTGTATCCCGGTAGTGGTTATGCCCTGCTTCTGATACGCTCAGCCTCCAGATTCCTCCTACCAGACTTCCCGCTGTTGATTCCTGCACCTTTTCCGTCTTCGGTCCCTCCGCATGGAATGACCACTATTGTTAATGTACTGAGAGAAACATTTAACAGTAATAAAAGCAACTCTGCCGCCATTGGACGCAATATTTAATAGTAATAAAAGCAACTCTGCCGCCATTGGACGCAATATTTAATAGTAATAAAAGCAACTCTGCCGCCATTGAACGCAATATGCAATGTGCGTCACCTTCCTCTCCGAAAGAAACCCGTTTCTCGTCTGACTCCGATACGACCTCGAGACATTTCTTCTTCTTTTTTCAAAACGATAGACCTGCCGTATTTTCCACTCCGCGCTGCTCTCTTCCTACGCTTGAAAAGTCCCTGTTTTAACCCTGATATAACCGTAGTGGTAGTGGAATGCTGCAACAATCACTACTTTCAAGTCCGCTCTGAAGACACATTTCTTCAGCCTGTATCACTCTGACTAACTCAGCCCTGTTCGATTTGATGTGTGTGTGTGTGTGTGTGTGTGTGTGTGTGTGTGTGTGTGTGTGTGTGTGTGTGTGTGTGTGTGTGTGTGTGTGGTGTGTGTGTGTTGTGTGCGCGCGCGCGCGAGGAGAAGAGAAGAGAGGAGAGAGAGAGAGAGAGAGAGAGAGAGAGAGAGTTATTTTATTTTTTTTTTTAGCTTTGTTTGATTTTTGTACATGTACCTTAACCAGCGACATCCCCCCCCCCCCCCCCCTCCCCCTCCCCCTCTCCCGCCCATCATGTTCTTTGTAAAGCGCTGATGGCTTTTTAAGAATTTGAGCTTTAGAAATGATCCTTATTATTATTATTATTATAATGGTTGACTGGGCGTAAAACACCAGGTTACTTACTTACCCTGTTTTAAGTTATATGTTGAAGTTGGTTGTGTAAACTGTGTATAATGTACATGTCCGTACGGGTGCCAGTGTCTGCGTGTATGTGCTTAGAATAGTCTCTCCAGACAAGATTTTGCGCTGTAAAAATACTTTAATTATTGTTATAACGATTTACACATTAAGCATGGTGTCCGTTGGCAGCAGGATTAGTAGTGTAGTAGTAGTAGTAGTAGTAGTAGTAGTAGTAGTAGTATTGCTCATTGTTTATATTGTTCTTTGAAAGCAGGGCTATTACTATTTTGATTTGCACATTACATATTGCGTCCAGTAGTAGTAGTATTAGTATTTGCTCATTGTTTATATTGTTCTTTGAAAGCGGGGCTGTTACTATTTTGATTTGCACATTACATATTGCATCCAGTAGTAGTAGTAGCAGTAGTAGTAGTAGTATTTGCTCATTGTTTATATTGTTCTTTGAAAGCAGGGCTATTACTATTTTGATTTGCACATTACATATTGCATCCAGTAGTAGTAGTAGTAGTATTTGCTCATTGTTTATATTGTTCTTTGAAAGCGGGGCTGTTACTATTTTGATTTGCACATTACATATTGCATCCAGTAGTAGTAGTAGTAGTAGTAGTAGTATTTGCTCATTGTTTATATTGTTCTTTGAAAGCGGGGCTGTTACTATTTTGATTTGCACATTACATATTGCTCCATGGCGAGAGTGTGTATTATCAGTAGTAGTGTATTCATGTTTATATTGTTCTTTGAAAGCGGGGCTGTTACTATTTTGATTTGCACATTACATATTGCGTCCAATGGCGGCAGAGGTGCTGTTATTACTATCAAATGTTTCCGTACAGTGTCCATTCCCATGAGTTATTATGACAATACGTATAGTGTCCGTTGGCAGCAGAGTTATTATTATTATTGTTGTTATTTTTACAGTAAGTATAGTATCCGTTGGCAGCAGAGTTATTATTATTATTGTTGTTATTTTTACAGTAAGTATAGTATCCGTTGGCAGCAGAGTTATTAATATTATTGTTGTTATTTTTACAGTAAGTATAGTATCCGTTGGCAGCAAAGTTATTATTATTATTGTTGTTCTTTTTACAGTAAGTATAGTATCCGTTGGCAGCAGAGTTATTAATATTATTGTTGTTATTTTTACAGTAAGTATAGTATCCGTTGGCAGCAGAGTTATTATTATTATTGTTGTTATTTTTACAGTAAGTATAGTATCCGTTGGCACACACACACACACACACACACACACACACACACACACACACACACACACACACACACACACTGACACATGAACACACATACAACACACACACACACACAAACACACACACACACATACACACACACACACACACACACACACACACACACACACGCGCGCGCACGCGCGCGCGCATGTACGCACGCACGCAAGCACGCAAACACACACGCATGCACGGACGCAAAACTCACCACGCGCCAGAAGAATAAAATAATAATCATCTTCCCATCTTCGAGATAATCCCTCAACGTTATCTCCCTTCCTTGAGACACCCCACTCCCCCTCTTTCCCCTATCTAGCTCTGTCTTTGCCCCCCCCCCCCCCCCCCCCCCCCACCCCCATCCAACCCCCCTCGCCCCTCTACCCCTCCCCCTCGCCCTCACATATCCATATACTGTCAGACTGTCAAGCATGTCGCCGTGAGTGTCTCCACTCCCTGGCAACAACATGGCTACTGGCTGGCCGCTACTGTCTCTGACCCCTCTTTATGACTTTGTACCAGCCTCTGTCGCATCCTTCCGGCGGGAATAGCGGCCTTTGCCCTGGCCCTAGCATCTTCCAGCGCCATTTTGTGGATCCGGTTATATACGCTTTGCTTAACAGTGCACGCCCCCCCCCCCCCCCGAAGGGCCGTCTTCAGTCTCGGCATGGCGTTTCGTCAGTAACGGGAGTTACCTGCCCCTCTCTGCTGCTTGCCCGTTAGAGAGACCTTGAGAGACGGTGGAGAAAATGACACACGGTAAGGTGAGATGCCCTGCGTTGATGACGGTTTGTTTTCAAACAGAAGTGGCCCGTTTCTGCTTTCTTGTTGTGTGTCCCTTGCTTGACGCTGAGACCTGGGTGTGTTTAACTACGAAGCCCCGAGGTTCTCCATGTTCGAAAGTTTGAGGATTGTTCAGCTGTTTCGGCCCTGAAGGTAATGGCACATGTTTATTGTTGCGAAGTTCCATCAGACTTCAGTCGGTGTGTGTGTGCGTGCAAGAGAACAACGCACATGTGCAACGACAGAAAGTGGTGTGCGTGACTGACTGGCACGGTTACTTCTTGTATTTTGTGAGAGATTGAATGTTCTCATTTTGATCTTTTTTCTGCCTTTCTACCCCCCCTCTCTCTCTCTCTCTCTCTCTCTCTCTCTCTCTCTCTCCCCTCTCTCTCATCAGTAGCTTAGCAAGGACTAGTTGTTAGACAGGTTTTTGTCTGAACCTTAACTACAGTCCTTGTAAAATAAAGTTCTCTCATCTCTCTCTCTCTTCTCTCTCTCTCTCTCTCTCTCTCTCTCTCTCTCTCTCTCTCTCTCTCTCTCTTGAGCATTAAAGTTACTGAGCTCGAGTTCTCTCTCATCGAATTCCAGTTGTTTTGCAAGATAAACGCAGCCAAATAGAGGTGGCGATACAAATTGTAACTATAGCTCTGTCTTGTTTGTTCTTTTAGCCACCGTTTGGCCGATATGGATGGCAGTCCTCTTGATCCCTTTCTACCGTTAGACGGATCAGCAAGGTGGAGCTGCCGCTCGCCTCTCCGGTCTCGTCGCTGACAGGGAAATGACTGAACGGTCATAGATGTGAAAGACAGCTGCCAGTTTAATAGACTAGCTACCGCACCGACTGACGTAAGTTCTCCTCCCCGGGAACAATTTGGCGTGACTGTAGTGGTTTGTGGAGTATATGTTTTGTGTCATAGCTGAGGAACATTCCCGCAAATGCTCTTCAATTCATCAAGCCAGAACGAAGGTTTTTGAAAGCAGCTCGCAAGGAAATCATTGTGGAAGAAAAAGGAGGAGGGGGAGAATTTTATTTTTATTTTTTTCCCCGGATTGTTCGCGTCACTGAAACCATTTTGGGTTGAATCGCCAGCGTGCGGTTTTATACGACGAGGGATCCATCTGACGGAGATTAATGCATTCACTGCTTGGAGCGGTCCCGGGGCCGAGCACGGACGTGACTTGTCACAAGGTGTTGCTTGTCTTCTCTCCTAGGTCTCAGTTTCTTCACCCCCTAAAAAAATGTACGCCTTAGTCCCACTGGGCTGGTGTGTGGTGTGAGTACGATGACAGTGCTCAGCCAAGACCAATTTCATTTTGGTCTCTTTGGCTATGGCGACGTCACACTGAACGCTGCTGCGTTCTGTGACGTCTGGGAAGGTGGACGTAAGAAACTACAGCTTTAAAATGTAATGCACACCAACCGCTGTTTTGGAGAACGAGCGATCCGGAATTTGCTAGGGGATTGACGGAGGTGAAAACCAGTGCACCGAGGGACTATGTGTGTAAATTGCGCTCAGTATTTTGAACAGTGTGTAGTGGATGTGCCAGTGTGTTATCATACTGTGAAAAAAATCACAGATGCGGCTAACAGTGTGTTTTGTGCGTCCTGTGTGTTAGCATACGGTGGGGAAAGAAACGCAAATTAGGCTGACTTCCACGGACCATAAACTGAACTATTAAGCAAGTTGTAAAGTGAATTCAGGAGATGTTCAGCGTTTTCGATGTCTTCAAAGGACTGTGGATTGTGTGCAAAATTGTAATGTCAGTGTTCCCAACCTCTTTAAGAAATGGACATTCTTCTCTGCAGTGTAATAATAAGCGCTCGGAAGGGGTACGACTGGCTGAGAGCTCTGAAGAATTGGACAACGTCCTGACAGAGAATCTTCTGCATAGAAGTGCGTATGTTCTGATCGGGAGAGACGCAGCGTTCTGGGTGCGTGTTGGGGGAACTTCCGTTTTGTTATAGTGTTTGGAAGAATTAACAGTGATATGAGAGTGTTCGGGGGTGAACAGTGATTTGATGAGAGTATCCGGGAGCTGAACATGCAGTGATGATCTGAGGGCACTGATGAGAGGCACGGTGATCTGAATGTGTTGGGAAGAGGCACGGTGATCTGAGTGTGTGCGGAAGAGGCACGGTGATCTGAGTGTGTTGGGAAGAGGCACGGTGACCTGAAAGTATTCCGGAGAAGTGCACTGATGAGTGTGTTCGGGGAGATGAGCAATGATCCGGGAGTTTGACGGGCACAGAACACTTGCGAACTTCGAAAACTGGGTGTTTTGACAGATGTGAAGTTGTGGTCTTCATCGACACGCGAGTGGGTATTTAACATAAACACTTCTCGATCAAAGAGTAGCAGATCACTGTTAAACATGTTCGTTGCTTGCTCGCTTATCATAACCGTCCTCCTCTTTACAGGGTGAAAACTTCAAGTGCGTTTCACACTCAGGACCACGGTAAAAGGACTAGGGCACAGAACATCAATTTTGCAGTCAGCTTCAACTAGAGACCTTAGCATTATAAAAACAAAGAACAAAAACAAAACAAAAAACAATGTGTACCGCGTGGCTACGCGCGAGCTTGCTGGCTTTGCTGGCCGCTTTCTGCCACGCGTTGCCTCCGCCGGGCGGTGGAACAGGAACGGGTGGCACAACGGGAGCACCACCCGGACAGTGGACAGGAGTGGGCAGCGGCTGGACGGGCAGTGCCCCAGGTACGGGTGCGCTTGGGCTCCCCGCACCGTCGTCAGAGCGGAACGACCACACCCAGGAGGACGAGGGCGGGGCGACGCCGCGGCCCGCCATGACCAGGCTGTCGTTCAGCGAGCTGCATCGCTCGTCCTCCAACTCCTACACGTCCACCTGCTGCGACGTCGTGCCCGAGCTCTGCACCCCGTCTGGCAGGTGCGCCCTCAACGTGTCCGACTGCGTCAGCTTCTGCATATGCGCGCACAACCAGGACCTGCACTGGTGCCCCGAAGAGCTGCGTCGCCTGCAGGACGTCCTGGAGCGCTACCTGGAGGCAGCAGGAAGCGACGGAGGTGCTCCTCCTCCTGTCAGTGGTAGTGGTGGTGGTCTGGGTCTTTCTGACGCGAGTCTTGCCGCGGGCGTTACGGGAGGAGGCGCCGGTCCTGGGGTTGCAGATGTGGAGTCGGAATCCCTGTCAGAATCGTCGTCCCTTTCCGACAGCCGTCCACACCCTGTCGACCTCGGCGTGGCGTTGGGCTCGCTGTCCTTTGGTGACGTGGGGGTGGGCGAAGCAGCCGCCAACGCAGACTCCGGAGTTGGGTTGGGTTCTTTAACGCTTGGCGCGAAGGGGTTTAGTCCTCCAGGAGACGGACTTCTGTCCCCTGCTCAGTTGGCCTCTTCGCTCGGGGCGGCGGTAGGGGGCGCAGGCTCGCTGGGGTCTCTGGGCCTTGGTGACGTCGTCGCTGGAGACACGAGTGACGTGCCGTCAGTAGATGCGTCACATGTGGAGAGCGGCAGGGGCAACAAACCGCCTCTGCCCCTGGCAGCCATGATGAACAACAAAGGGTCGGAAACGAACCAAACGGGTGGCACGGAACCAGGAACCCAGAACAGCGACAAACTAAGCAACAGGAGTTCCTCCTCCTCCTCCTCCTCCTCCTCATCTAGAATCATCAACAAAACCACCACCACCAACACCACAACCAGCAACCCGGACGTCGGCCTCAACAACAACAACACCGATGGCAACCCAGCGACGGAGGAGGCCGCATTACCCTGGTGGCCGGACAGCAACGACGAAGACGACTCCTGCGGCGAGGAGTGCACAGCGAAGGGCGGGCGGTGCGTCTTCGACTTCAAGGAGACCTACACGCAGGTGTGCGTGTACGACAGCGTGCAGCCTTGCCACAAGTTCAACTGCGTGCACGGCGAGTGCGAGGCTCGCAACGGATCGTACAGCTGCGAGTGCACGGCGGGGTGGACGGGCATCTTCTGCAACAAGCCGTGCTCGCTGGACTGCGGGCCGCACGGCCACTGCGTGGTCATGGGCGGTGACCCGGCCTGCGAATGCCAGCACAACTACACCGGAGTCCGCTGCGACGAGCTTAAGCCCACGCCGATACCCTGGAGAGGTGAGGCTGTTCTCTGTCTCTCTGTCTTTTTGTTTCTGTCCGTGTGTGTGTGTGTGTGTGTGTGTGTGTGTGTGTGTGTGTGTGTGTGTGTGTGTGTGTGTGTGTGTGTCTCTCTGCTCTCTCTCTCTCTCTCTCTCTCTCTCTCTCTCTCTCTCTCTCTCTCTCTCTCTCTCTCTCTCTCTCTCTCTCTCTTTTTTGGGTAAAAAACACACACGCTCCTTCCTCTAACTCTCCCCCCGCACCCCCCCCCCCCACCCACTGCCTCTCTGAGTCTCTCTGCCTCTGTCTCTCTGTCTCTCTGTGTCTCTCTGTGTCTCTCTGCCTCTGTCTGTCTGTCTGTCTGTCTGTCTGTCTGTCTGTCTGTCTGTCTGTCTGTCTCTCTCTCTCTCTCTCTCTCTCTCTCTCTCTCTCTCTCTCTCTCTCTCTCTCTCTCTCTCTCTCTCTCTCTCTCTCCACACAGAGACAGAGAGAGATTTTCTGTCCGTACAACGTTATAAACAAGTGAGGGATCCTTAGAAATTTTGAAATTAACGTCAGGTTACTAAATTTATTTGGTCTTCTTGGAAGGATTTTATTGTTAAAGGAAAGATGCATTACTTATCTCTCTTGTTCCTACAAAATTTGGCATTTAAAACGTTGAGAATAATTGCGTTGAACACAAAGACAGGTAGCTAGAACAATACTGACCAATATTGGAATCCCGTTCAAGTCGAATAGATATAATATCACAAGATGATTCTAATACAGTGGTATCTTATAATTTGTGTGTACAGCGGTGAAAGTCTGAAATCAGAAGAACACTAAACACTTAAAAAATGTAATTATGCTGATGTGATTGTATCCCGGTAGTGGTTATGCCCTGCTTCTGATACGCTCAGCCTCCAGATTCCTCCTACCAGACTTCCCGCTGTTGATTCCTGCACCTTTTCCGTCTTCGGTCCCTCCGCATGGAATGACCACTATTGTTAATGTACGGAGAGAAACATTTAACAGTAATAAAAGCAACTCTGCCGTCATTGGACGCAATATTTAATAGTAATAAAAGCAACTCTGCCGCCATTGGACGCAATATTTAATAGTAATAAAAGCAACTCTGCCGCCATTGGACGCAATA
>JABMCL010002637.1:102500-110000 GCA_018857735.1 Alviniconcha marisindica | reverse complement strand
AATCAACTTTTGAAACTAGAAAAAATGTCAAAATGCCGGTGTAAATCAACATCTGAAAGTATATATATATATATTTTTTTTTTTTTAATGCAGCTGTAAATCAACAACTGAAATAAAATATAAAATATAAAAAAATATAAAAATTGCTATGGGAGCTGCCATTTTGTGTCTGGCATTCTGTGCACATAACGTCGTGATCGGGTTCCGCATGTGTAGCAGAAGTGCATAATAAATTATTACGTCACTAGCCGATCTTTTTTCCTGCTCTTCATCGGTTAATGGTGAACCAGCACATAACGTCATGATCAAGTTTGGCATGTGTGGCAGAAGTGTATAATTACGCCACTAGCCGATTATTATTCTCTCTCTCTCTCTCTCTCTCTCTCTCTCTCTCTCTCTCTCTCTCTCTCTCTCTCTCTCTCTCTCTCTCTCTCTCTCTCTCTCCCTTTCTTTTCGAACCAACTTGTCTGCCCCGTGAGGAGTTCAGATTCGGAGAAGGAACTTGGTTTTTGTTATCGCCCAATCCAAATTCGAAGAAAAACGTACTTCTGTTGCATTAATCTTGATGAAACAACCTTACGAGGCCTGCAGATTTGAAATACATGCACATCTTTTTTTAATTTACGTTTTATTACCAACTTAACTGTGTCTCTGCTTAGAGTCTCCTTTAAAAACTGTAGTTATGAGGTATGCTAGGAGTGTGCTTATAAATATAGTCTTGTGTAATTCACTCCGACCCTTAAAGGACAAGTCCAAGGTTAGGGGTGATTTTTGACACGATTTCCGTTAAAGCCCGCTGAGAACGATGATGTCGGTGAAACTGCTATCTGAGGGTTATAAATGCACGAAAAAAGGCATTTTCTGTCGTACCGAAAGCGTCGCCATGACGCCCAAATCACGTGACCATATGCCTACTACGTCACTCTGGGGAGTCACTGCAAAATGGCCAACTCGAGCTTTGAAGACGAAACTGATACTTTGCCCGAGAGACCCACAAGGATACAGCCGTATCAGTTTGAGCCTGTCAGGCAGGATTTTGAAAGAGTACCGGAACATCGTGTCAGCTTCGAAGCAAACCCCGTGCGGTATTCCATGGGGTTTGCGAAATCGCACTCACTGAAGTGCTCGCTACACAAATGGGCGTGATGGGCGTAGCAAGAAAGACAGCTCGTTTGAATTGTATAAATTTAATCGACTTTCGCCTCACTGCGGGTCGATTGCGCGGGAGCTCGTGCATTGTTATACCTAGGTCGTCTGCGAATTGTTACAGTTCGCGGCAACACAGTAGGCCGGCATAGCTAACTTTTTTGTCGACCACACGCATACACAGTTTACTGAAGAATCTAAGATGGCAACCGCACTGACTCCCCAGACTGACGTCACTTCCGGAAAGTCACGTGACTGATGGAGAACCCGAGACTGTAGTCTCGGCCAGCCTACAGAAAATAAAATCGATTAAAACCCAATTAGTTTTATTTTTATTTTTTTATTTCATTAAATCTGAAACAAGTGACTCATTTGTCAATCATTTCGATGGTCATTTTGCATACTTAAAAACCTTGGACTTTTACTTTAAAGTGGCCTTTTTTGTTTATTGCATGTCTCGTTAAAGTTAAAGGTGGTCTTTGTTGTTGTTGATCGCTTTTATATAGTGCTATTCTCCGCTCTCGAGCAAACTCACTGCACTCGCATGTGGTTCTACATGAGTGACTAGCTTTTTTATAGAGCGTTTTTAAATATCTACCGAAGTGGTGTACGTACTTACAGCGCTGACATACCTGGTGCCACGTGACACTGCTGCCTTCTCGGCGCGTTCTGTGTACACCGTACAACCATGCACCATGCCACTTCATGCAAAGCCACTGCTACTGCAGTAACACGGGGGTGGAACGGATACCGAAATAAGAGTCAGCACAGAAAGTTGGCCCTGGAGAAGAAAACTCTCCCGCCGTTCCTGCGGGGATTCGAACCCGCGACCTTTCAATCACGAATCCGGCGCTGTGACCACTGAGCTATCCCTGCTCCCCGCTGAGCTTTCCCAGGTCTTTCTTAACCTTTTCTGTGTATAATTGTGCCTCTTTTTTCCCCTGAAGGCTGGCAGTCAACTTAGTTTATAGTTCTCTTTGCCATTAGTTGATAGTTTTCTTTATAGTGGAACTTTCTTCTTTCTTTAAAGGCAAACTTCTTATTTTAAGATGGCGTTCCGCTTCCGTTTAAAGGACAGGTCCAAGGTTAGGGATGCTTTTTGACACGATTTCCGTTAAAGCCCGCTGAGAACGATGATGTAGGTGAAACTGTAATCTGAGGGTTATAAATGCACGAAAAAAGGCATTTTCTGTCGTACCGAAAGCGTCGCCATGACGCCCAAATCACGTGACCATATGCTCCACTACGTCACTCTGGGGAATCGCTGCAAAATGGCCAATTCGAGCTCCGAAGACGAAACTGATACTTTGCCCGAGAGACCCACAAGGATACAGCCGTATCAGTTTGAGCCTGTCAGGCAGGATTTTGAAAGAGTACCGGAACATCGTGTCAGCTTCGAAGCAAACCCCGTGCGGTATTCCATGGGGTTTGCGAAATCGCACTCACTGAAGTGCTCGCTACACAAATGGGCGTGATGCGGCGTAGCAAGAAAGTCAGCTCGTTTGAATTGTATAAATTTAATCGACTTTCGCCTCACTGCGGGTCGATTGCGCGGGAGCTCGTGCATTGTTATACCTGGGGTCTTCTGCGAATTGTTACAGTTCGCGGCAACACAGTAGGCCGGCATAGTTAACTTTTTTGTCGACCACACGCATACACAGTTTACTGAAGAATCTAAGATGGCAACCGCACTGACTCCCCAGACTGACGTCACTTCCGGGAAAGTCAGGTGACTGATGGAGAACCTGAGACTGTAGTCTCGGCCAGCCTACAGAAAATAAAATCGATTAAAAACCAATTAAACATTTTTTTATTTTTTTATTTCATTAAATCTGAAACTAGTGACTCATTTGTCAATCATTTCGATGGTCATTTTGCATACTTAAAAACCTTGGACTTTTACTTTAAAACGGAGTCGGTCGGAAACCCCAAGCCCTACGGTAATGTTCCTCGTATCTTTTGTTGTTAATTTTTTTAAATGTTAGGCAGAAGTATATTTGAGGAGGACACTTAATACTACTACTACTACTAATAATAATAATACGTAACATTTATATAGCGCCTAATCCAACTAGACTGGCTCAAAGCACTTCACAATTGAAAACAAGAATGAACATCACAATCAAAACATGAAACATGCATGCACCAGACAATCCAACGCCAACAGCAAAGCACGGGCAAATGTGCACACATCGTAGAACATTAGTGTGTACTAACGTGTTAGTATATGCACGCATGCACCCTAAGTATGTGGCTTTTTGTGCAGTGACTTGACATGGTGCATGGTTGTATGGCGTGCACAGAACGCGCCGAGACGGCAGCAGTTTCACGTGGCACCAGCCATGTAACAACCAAACAGTGCGTTAAGTACACCACTTCGGTGGATATTCAAAACGCGCTGTCACAACAAGTCACTCATCTAGAATCATATAATTATGACAAAAGCAGAATGACCGGGATCTTTAATTAATTTGCTACTGCGGAAACATGGGGGTGGAACGGATACCAAAATAAGAGTCAGCACAAAAAAAGGTTGACCATGCAAAAGAAAAGTCGCCTGCCGTTCCTGCCGGGACTCGAACCCGAGATCTTTCGATCACGAGTCCGTTGCTGTACCACTGAGCTATCCCCGCTCCCCAATATATTAGCTTGAGACTTTGATTCTGTTCGGTGCAGCTGAACTAACTACGATGCCATTGATGGCGCACATCATGTTGGTGAGTTTGCAGTCCCCTCATGTTGCGCTGCCATGGGAGTGGAGGGGTGGTGCATCTCCAAGGGCGTTGGCTTGCCCTCCGAGAAACCCTCATGTTAGAGTTGCTGTCACCATTCTTTTGTTACAACAGCCCGGCTTGTTCTCGGTGACAGCGGAGCAGGTTTTAGCTCTAGGCTGATTTAATTAAGGTGGTGGTGTAGTGCGGTTTTGTTTGTTGTTTTTTGTAGTTTATCTACGACGCTGTTTGCCCTTGGGTAACCGCTGAACAAGCAAACCCTTGAGAAGCATATATATCAGAAGGAGAAGAGGACGATGACGAAGAAGAAGACTGTTCTTACCAGTCTGTTAGGTTCTACATGTCTACGCTGTAGACTGTAGACGTAGACATCATCATCAACATCGTCACTGTCTTCGTCGCTGTCGTCGCTGTCATCATCAAATATCGCCCAAGCCTGGGTCCTGGACCCCGCAAGGAGGCCGGGGATGTCTGACTCCTCCCCCCCCCCCCCCCCCGCCCCCCTTTCGTCCTCCCCCCACCCACCCTTACCCCGCCCCCTTCCCCAGCTGAATAGAATATATATATTGCAGCTTCAGCGACCTTTTTGTACTGCGTGATAGCTCTCCACGCCCTGACCTACTTTGCTCAGAACGGAGTCATCGCGCCTCAACGGTAAAAGTGCAGCTTATGATCTTCAAAGCACTCTCGCCCACATACCTCCGGTTGGCTAGAATGAGGAAACGACCGGACTGCTTCTGTTTGAACAGCACTGGCTGGCTGGGCGTAAAACACCAAGTTACTTTTATACTCTGCTTGAACAAAATCATGCAGCGACTCGACCTATAGATGTATATGCTACTGGTGCAAACAGCGGGAGCCACGAAGCTTACATCCAAGATTGAAAACACAGTATCTGATCCCACGTTTGACCATCTTGTCGCGTAGTGTTGTTTTCCTGTCTTGGTACTGTACGGTAGCGGAAATCTGTTTTGTCGCATTAGTGCACATGTACGTCATCAGCATCGACAGAATTCGTTATATTGTAATGATCTTAACCCCTTCACTACCATGATGTCATTTGAAAACGACCCATAAAAGTGCGAAATTTGAAACCCTTAAGCCGTTTTGTCTGCTTTTTCGCGCTGGCATGTGAAAGGATTTTCATCAAAATGCATAGCATTGAAAATAGATGTTACTATAGGACCGGAAAATATACTGTTTGTAGGGCGTCCGTGCATCTTTCAGCCCGGAAATTTTACAGGCTGGGGCAGTGAAGGGGTTAATTTTCCAACCACTGGGATGCTCCGTAAAAGAAAATTTGATTTTTAATGCCTAGTCAACCATAACGATTATTTCAGGGAGACACTTCGGGGATTATTATAAAATTCTTATGACAAGATGTCGATTTCTTCCTCGAATCTTCCCACCTGCAAAGGACTGCGTCAGTTTATCTGCATTAGTGAAACTGCGACACAATATAGTATAATACAGGAACTTTGTTTTTCCCATGCAGTCCGTCTCATTCTCTCCACTCCTCTTCCCAGTGCTGATTAAGCACCTCTGGATCTGGTGAGAACTTAATCAAGCGCAAGATCATTCTGCAGTGCTGTGCCCACCCTCTGGCATTAGGAAGCTACGCCTGTCTGGCAGCTGTAATCACATTCTAAAACAGAACGAGGCCCATGCCCAGAGCGCTCTTGCTGAATCAACAAACAAGGGAGTTAATTAGCGCTCGAAATGCGCAACACAAGTACATCGACAAAGACCTGAGTCGCCTACGATAACTCTCGCCTGGAGTGAGTGTAAATACAAGGTACATAAACTCCACCAGAGGTGCATCCTCGTCTTTCACGTGTCCTGAATAAGAATAAAGCTTACAAAGGATGTACCTCTGGTGCAGTTTATGTACCTTGTATATACACGGATGCCAGGTGAGAGTTACCGTAGGCGACTCAGGTCTTTGTCGTTGTACCTGTGTTACGTATTTCGAGCGCTAATTAACTCCCTTGTGTGTTGATTTTGAAATCACATTAGTTTTCAACTCCTTAGTCACCCACCGGCTTCCTCATTCACCTCACCGGACCTCTTTTCCCACAGTCCCCTTCCGTATCCCTTTCCTCACAGTTCCCTCCCTTCATTCTTTCCCCCTCACTCCTTTTGTCCATCATCTTCTCCAAGCGCAAAGAGTATGTGGCTGTGTACGCGAAATGAAACTGCGCTATGCAAGTGGACGTTGACATTGGCCTTGCTTCCCTGACTCTTTTTTTCCCCCTTCCGCTCTTTTTCTAAAACCGAAATGTAGCACAAAATAAAATACGTACACAAATTAACCCTCTATACATAAACACGCAATCAGAGCAGCGAGGTGGAATTCAAAATAAAACACATGAAATAAAAAAGAAAGAAAAGGAGGGGGTGTATGTAGTTGGTGTTGTTGACGTAGACACTTACGGCTGCTGATTCGCTTGGCTTAAAGTCTAGTCACAATTTCCGGGCAATGCCTGTACCTTAGACCTGCTACACCTGTCTTTTGCGTGTTGGACATGAAGACTTTGCCGTGGGTCGTGTAGTGTGCAGGTGGCTTCATCCATCTCGTCGGTCGTGTTGTATTTTGCCTGCTAGCGTGAGGCGCATTGCTCGCCGTAGCTTCTTTTCTTGTGCCAAACAGCAATAGACGATCTTCGGAAATCCAGGGGACTGCACTCGGTAAGTGCCTACGTAAGTAAACATGGTGCTTAACGTCCACAGAAACCGTACGGCTTATTAGGGACGGTAGTGCCTACAGGCATGTCCTGTATATATAGGTCCAGGCCTGCGGGTGTAGCGCAGAGTAGGCACGCTTTTATTGGGGGTACAGTGAGCACGTGGGCAAGATGACGGATACCCGTAAACAAAGGCAGAAAAGGCATCAGAAATGCCGATCAAGCGCTCACTGTTCGTGGGGAACATGCAGATCGGATAGTAGGTTCCCCCAGCTGGTAGTCTAGTATAAATTATAATAGGTCCATGCCTGAAGATCTAAAACTGTCGCAGATCGGCTCTTCTCAGCTGCCGCCTCCATTCAGGGGACTTCACTCTCCCGGAGTAAGAAAACACTGTCAAATTATCTTTGCCTGTTATTTCCGGAAATCGTCTATTGCCTAGAGGGGAGAGAGACTCTGACACCGTTCGAGTGCACAACAAATACATGTCACACCAACAGCCGCCTGGATGAGATTGTTGCATTCAGCAAGCCTAGTTACAGGCTCAGGTAGGAAGCTCTGAAGAAGACCAACGATCTTCTCGCCATCTGCCGCACGACTAAAAGAGGGTTCCTCGCACGTGGTCCTCGTCGACTATTCCCGGGACGTCCAACAGGTTTTGCTGCATCTCAGCACATGGTTCTTGAACAAATCCACTCTCACAGGCTGGACCTCCTCGATCAGCCCGATTGTTTTTGTTTTTTGCCAAGCACATTATTGAGGGGCGTTTATTCAGAAACATTCATCCATCGTTACAGTATTCCTCTCACTCACGCATTCACACGTCTTTGTATGATTTTTCCCCTCACATGTACATCTTGCACTATGCCTCTTCCCCTTGGTTACAGTGTGCACAATTTTCGTTTTTAAGCTTTTCACAATAATTATTAAACATTTCG
>JABMCL010002637.1:87500-92500 GCA_018857735.1 Alviniconcha marisindica | reverse complement strand
CCCCCCATCCCCTCCCGTCCCCTGCATGGTACCATACAGTGTACGGCTTAAATGCAGCTGTGGTGTAGTTCACCGGGTCAAGTAGACCCCCCAACTTAGTTTTATGCTAATCTCCAAACTGTCTCCAGCCTGCCCCCAGTAAATCTCTGTGTACAGTGCGTGCGTGCGTGCGTGCGTGCGTTTTCGTGCGTGCGTGCGTGCGTGCGTGCACGCATGTATGTGTTTATATTTTATGACAAATTTGTGTGTAAATTATCAATATTGTGTGTTTTAATCAGTGTCGGTTGTTTTTAACTTGACTATGAAATGTACGCGCATAGGGTTCATTTGAGAAGGGGCGCTCTAAGACTACACTGTTATTATTCTATTTATGCTTTGGCATAAACTCATTTATACAAGCTTTCTTCGGCCGAAGCGAGATACAGGTCCTGGCTACGAGCTAAGATACAACATCCATCAGCCTTCACTACCACACACAAAAACACAGCAAGCGTAGCTGACATTTCAGGACGTGTGTGTGTGTGTGTGTGTGT
This sequence comes from Alviniconcha marisindica, assembly GCA_018857735.1. NCBI lineage: Eukaryota > Metazoa > Mollusca > Gastropoda > Provannidae > Alviniconcha > Alviniconcha marisindica. Next base: position 91,967 of record JABMCL010002637.1, on the reverse strand, counting down.
GTGTGTGTGGTGTGTGCGTGCGTGCGTGCTAGTGGTGCGTGCGTGCGTGGTGCTGTGTGCGTGCGTGCTGCCGCTGCCTGCTGCGTGCCTGCGTGCCTGTGTGTGTGTGTGCGTCGTGTGTGTGTGTGGTGTGTGTGTGTGTGTGTGTGTGTGTGTGGTGTGTGTGTGTGTGTGTGTGTGTGTGTGTAGTGTGTGTGTGTGTGTGTGTGTGTGCTGTGTGTCTGTGTGTGTGTGTGTGGTGTGTGTGTGTGTGTGTGTGTGTGTGTGTGTGTGATGTGTGTGTGTGTGTGTGTGTGTGTGTGTGTGTGTGTGTGTGTGTGTGTGTGTGTGTGTGTGTGTGTGTGTGTGTGTGTGTATGCTATCCGTGGCTAACTGACGACATAATGTCAGCAAGAGTAGCTGACATTTCAGTACGCCGATTTTATTTACCTCCGCGACGGACCAAGAATATAAAGCAGCACACCGAAAACCCCACCAGGTGTGCCTCTTGGTTATATATCTCAACAACCTTGCCACCGGCAGGGAAAAGGTGCCCTACGTGACTAGATATATACGTATATATACTATACTAGTGGTGTCCATGTTACCTATAAGAAGTGTCAGGCTTGTGCAACACCCGCGTGTGTGTGTGTGTGTGCGTGCGTGCGTGCGTGCGTGCGTGCGTGCGTGCGTGCGTGCGTGCGTGCGTGCGTGCGTGCGTGCGTGCGTGTGTGTGTGTGTGTGTGTGTGTGTGTGTGTGTGTATGTGTGAGTGTGTGTGTGTGTGTGTGTGTGTAAGTGTGTGTGTGTGCACGTGCGTGTGTGCGTGTATGTGAGTGTGTGCGTGTGTGTGTGTACGTGCGTGTGCGTGTGCGTATGTACGTGTATGTGTATATGTATGCGCGTGTGTGAGTGTGTGTATGCGTGCGTGTGTGTATGTGTGCGTGTGTGTATGTATGTGTGCACACGCGCGCGTGTGTGTGTGCATGTGTGTGTGTATGTGTGGAAGGGAGTGAGCGACTGAAGGGAAGAGGATGGGCCCGTCAAAGATCCACGTTAAAACCGCTTTCTCTGTGTGTGCAATGTGTGCAGCCATCGCCGACAACATCATCCAGGCCATAGAGAACAGCCGCCGCACCATCCTGGTGCTGTCCCCGGCCTACGTGCAGAGCGAGTGGTGCCGCCTCGAGTACCAGAAGGCTCAGCACGAGATGCTCAAGCTGCGCCACAAGATCATCCCCGTCATGCTGGAGGACGTCACGCACGTGGAGCCCGTCGACCGCAACCTCCGCACCATCCTCGACACCGTCACCTACATCAAGTGGCCCGGCAACGACGACTCCAAGCGCGCCGAGAAGTTCTGGAAGCTTCTGCGGCTGAGCATGCCGAAGAGGAAGAGCGACTACTCGCGCTCGCTCAGCTCCGCCGGAAGCTGCTCCAGTGACCGCCCCTTGACGGCCGTGTCGACGTCCTGCTTCCACAACGTCGTCACCAGCATGTCAGAAAGCCTGCATCCGCAGCGCAGCCTCTCCATCACCTCCAGTCTAGAAGAGGTGGAAGAGGAAGGGGAGGAGGTGGTGGAGGAGGAGGAGGAGGGGGGTTCCCAGCAAAAGTGTAACGTTAACAGGGACAGGGACGAGGTGTGTAGGGGCAGTGACGGATACAGTGACAGGTGCCATTTTGAGGAGGGTCGCATGCACTGTCGCAGTGGTGACTGCAGCAAGAACGGTGACAGGTGCTTTGAGGGTCACCAGCGTTGCGACAGTGACTGCAGCAAGAACAGTGACAGCGGTTGTCCGCGAGACAGGACGTCGTCCTCAGCCTCTGACGGTGACCCGCCGTACCCCGGCCGCCGAAAGCATTCTTCGGGGACGCCGACCTGCGACGAACCGCACCACGTGACTAGTGACGATCACATCGTGGAAATTCGGGAACTTTCGGGCGACCAGGTGAAGATCACTCCCTGGCTACCTGCGCGGATGTCGACGAACTTTTAATGTAACAGTCGCCGAAAAACAGCCTGCGAATAATTTAGGCGCCGTTCACGGAACAGAACTGTATTTGTAGCATGCTTGCTCTCAGACTGTTGTTGACAGCGTATTACTGGATGTTTGGAACCTCAGAAATCTTATATTACACGTAAAGCCCGTTCTTAACTGGGCGAATGTTTGTTCGCCGAACATACTTCGGACAGTTCGACGAACTATGATTCGTTTCTTGGCTGAACTTTTAGTTCGCCGAACATGGTTCGGACAGTTCGACGAACTTTACTTCGTTCTCAACTGGCTTGTAATGAGAAGCAAGCTTCGGCCCGAACCTGCGGTAGACGCGCAGCAGACAGCATGATCGAAAATGTAGGCTAAAGTCAAGTCAAGTCAAGTCAATATACTTTAATCATCCCTCACAGGGTAATTCACTAACTACTAACTCATTCTGGGTCCCAGAGACAAGGCTGCGCCTCCCACAAGTCAACAAATAAAAAAATCCTCCGAAGCGAGTGAAGAACCTAGCGACACCGTAATCCATTTTTATTTTTATTTCTTCCTCATCCACAGGAGAGCTCTGCTCGCAGCCAATCAGAGGCAATGTTCGTCAAATAGGGCGAATGTTCCCAGAACACGTTGAGCGAAGCTTTTTGGGCCCTAAATATAGCTTCGTCGCAGTTCGACGAATACTCCGAACTATATTCGCGAAGCAAAAGTTCGCCCAATTAAGAACCAACTATTTTCGCCGAATACTCCCAACTATGTTCCCGAACAAATGTTCGCCCAGTTAAGAACGGGCTTAAGACAGACTGCTATAAACTACTAACGATGAATATGAGTCGCTTTAAGTTTAAACGGCGTTTTTGTTTGCGCGTGTGTTGTTGATTTTGAAGAATGAGAGTGTTAGAATTAACCTGCGGTTTTGACCGTGCTGCGATCGTTACTATATGGTCAAACCACCAGCGATATTTGTGATCTTTATACACAGTTATTACAGTTATTTCCTCGTTAAATAATACTGTCACAAACCGCTTCACGTCTCACGATCACTCGACAAAGAGAGGATGGAGTACCCTTCTGCGCCTTTCATTCAACAGCATGACTTCGGTCAGTCAAATCAATCAGTCAAATAAATCCTTGTTTGCATAGTTATACAATGCATAAAAATGAAAACTCTCTCTCTCTCTCTCTCTCTCTCTCTCTCTCTCTCTCTCTCTCTCTCTCTCTCTCTCTCTCTCTCTCCTCATTTCTGAAGACGCTCCATTTGAAATAAATAAAATACGTAAAAGATATATCTCCGCCTTTACCTATGTCTCACTCTTTTATATTCTCTCCCCATCCCACCCATCCCGGCTTCTTCCACACAGATACACCCGAACACGCATAATTGTTATTTAACGTTGAAAACACCGCGTGCATCCGCACGTGCGCGCGCGCGCGCGCACACAAAACACACACACACACACACACACACACACACACACACACACACACACACACATGTACGCACACACACAACACACACACACACACACACACACACACAACATGTACGCAACGCACACACAAACACGTACGCACGCACACACAACACACGTATGCACGATCATGCACGCACACACACACACACACACACGAGCACGCACACCAACACCACACACACACACACACACAGCATGCACGCACCACGCACACACACACACACACACACACACACACACACACACAACACACACACACCACACACATTACACAAAGCCCATATCACACACACACACACGACACGACCACAACACACACACACCACACACACACACACACACACACACACACACACAACACCACAACACAACACACACACACACACCAACACACACACCACACCACACACACACACACCACCACCACACCACCACCACACACCACGAACACCACACACACACACACACACACACACACACACACACACACACACACACACACACGTTTGGATTGAAATCGCAGACGCTTTATGACTGTTTAATTCTGAAAAGCGCCGCTTGCCGTCTCAGCCACAGCCTTAGTTATTTCCTAATATTAAAAGTTCACAATGGGAAAAAGAACGAGGCCCAGAGCGCCTGCACAGAATCAACAAACAAGGGAATTAATTAGCTAAGGAAAGACGTGTACGTCACACAAACCCAACAACAAAGACCCGAGTCGCCCACGGTAACTCCCACCTGTCATGCGAGTAAATTCAAGGTACATAAACCCCACCTGATTTCAAAGATGTACCTCTGGTGGAGCTCACATAATTTGTGTCCGCGTGTCAGGTTGGAGTTACCCTAGAAGACTCGGGTCTTTGTCGTTGCGTTCGTGTGGCGCCTTTCAAGAGCTAATTAACTCCTTTGTTTGTTGGAAAGTTCACAATCGACGCGAGCATGACTATGAGAGAATTAAGTCACCGCTAACAGCTGTGGTTCCGGGTGAAGTTCTATTGAACTCCAGCCGTTCAGTTTTAGCCT
>JABMCL010002637.1:67500-82500 GCA_018857735.1 Alviniconcha marisindica | reverse complement strand
TAAACAGCTTCTTCTTTTCTTTCGGCCCTGCCATCGCAAAGTTGATTGATCAGAATCTGGGCACCCGCCACCGAAAAGATGCTGTACTACACTGATCAAGGCGGGCCAGGGACAAAAAAAGGAATGTTATGTAGCAACCTTTTCGGTGGTTCCTATCATAAATTTAACTTGTCGAAGTGTGTGTGTGTGTGTGTGTGTGTGTGTGTGTGTGTGTGTGTGTGTGTGTGTGTGTGGTTGTGTGTTGTGTGTGTGTGTTCGCATCGCACATGCCAAAATATACTTTGGCATGATAAACCCACATCTGGTAGCAAATAATACTTTTTGGTTGGACTAAAATTAGGACTGAGATCGTCAGCGCACAATACGTCAGATTTGTTTCACGGGCTTTCAAAGCTCTAAAGAAAAATACATTTTAAACAGTGAAACGAACTTTTTGACTCTGTCTCTTTTCTTTGTTTTTATTTGTTTGTTTGTTTGTTTGCTTGCTTGCTTTCTTGCTTGCTTGTTTGTTTTTTAGCAGTCACAGAAGCATTTGATGTTTGCACGTAAAGGCCAAAACACCTGATGCGTCACATGTTACAGTCTGTCTTAGAGTGGTGATTAAACCAGCTCGTGACGCACGTACTGGAAGATTCAACAACTGACAAAAAGAAAAAGAAAGAAAAAAGGTCCACCTAGTCTTTGTCTTAGGCGTACGAAAATGCACAAACATTACGCCCAAAAGGTCCGCGCCCAAAAATAAAAAGCGTTAGTTGTTTTACTTGCGACACCGGTTGAGTCTCTCCAGTTTTAAGCCTTCCGTTGATATTGTTGTTCTTCAAGGAGGTAGGGAACGTGTGTTTAGAGGGTTGTGAGGTAGGGGGGTGGGGGTGGGGGTGGGGGGTGGGGGGGGGTTGCGGGAGGAAACTTTTGCATGTCTTGTCCATATTATGAAAGATACCTGCGTTGAAACGGCCCGTGAGATGACGTGTTTGTGAGGCCGGCGCTATGATGGACTGGTTCGCACGTACACAACGTTTTCTGTTTCCGCTGACAGGCCTCATACATCGTTACGCCGCGCTCCATTGTCCGTGACTTAAGTTAGTCAGTAATGGCCCGTGATTATAAACATACATATGCATACACACAGTGTACAGTAAAACAGTGGCCCGGCGTCAGACGAGCCATCGGTATTCAGGTATTTCGATATCATACAGTAGTACTCTCTCCCACCTTCGCCATGATATAACCGTGCTGGTTGACTGCGCGTAAAATACCAAGTTATTTACTCTCCCCAACCTTCGCCCTGATATAACCGTGCTGGCTGACTGGGCGTAGAATACCAAGTTATTTACTTTCCCCAACCTTCGCCCTGATATAACCGTGCTGGTTGACTGGCGTAAAATACCAAGTTATTTACTCTCCCCAACCTTCGCCCTGATATAACCGTGCTGGCTGACTGGGCGTAAAATACAAGTTATTTACTCTCCCCAACCTTCGCCTGATATAACCGTGCTGGTTGACTGCGCGTAAAATACCAAGTTATTTACTCTCCCCAACCTTCGCCCTGATATAACCGTGCTGGCTGACTGGGCGTAAAATACAAAGCTATTTACTCTTCCCAACCCCTTTTCAATTCAATTCAATTAAAAACTATTAATCATCCACAAGGGGCAATTTTGTTACGGTCACGGCGGGCTCGTAAAATAATAATACATAAAGTTAAGAGAACAATACAACAAACACAACACCACCAACAAAAGAGTCTTACTTTAACCATAGTTATAAATATAGAACTCCCGCAACCCTCGCCCTGATATAACCGTGCTAGCTGACCGTGCGTAAAATACCAAACTATTTACTCTCCCCAACACTCGCCCTAATCATTTATAACCGTACCGGTAGGCTGATCGGGCGTAAAATACCAAGTTATTTACTCTCCCCAGCCGCCTCCAGCTCCCTCCCTCCACATTTCTACTCGTTTACGCCCTTTCGTGGAAAAACACAGGGGTTGCAGTTTTCCTCTTCTTCTTTCTCATATGTATCTTTTTATGTTGTTGTTGCTTTTTATGCTTGTGTGTGTGTGTGTGTGTGTGTGTGTGTGTGTGTGTGTGTGTGTGTGTGTGTGTGTGTGTGTGTGTGTGTGTGTGTGTGTGTGTGTGTGTGTGTGTGTTGTGTGTGTGTGTGTGTGTGTGTGTGTGTGTGTGTGTGTGTGTGTGTGTGTGTATGTGTTGTGTGTGTGTGTGTTTGTGTTATTGTTTCTTTGCACAAATGGATTTAGTGGTATTTTTGTAGGTTTTGACGTTTAAAGGTTTCTTGGTGCAAGTAGTCAGTAAAAATGCGTTTGTGTTCTTCTTGTGTTTTTATTATTTATTTATTTTTTATTTATTTATTTTTTCTCAGTGTGTGTGTGTGTGTGTGTGTGTGTGTGTGTGTGTGTGTGTGTGTGTGTGTGTGTGTGTGGGGTTGTGTTATCTGTTATTGTTTCTTTGCACAAATAAGGAACTTTCAGTGGAAATATTTATCTCTACGGAATTTCTGACGTTATAAAACGCAGTTTCTTGGTAGCAAGTAGAACTCAGTCACAAAAAAAATGCGCTTTTGTTCTTCTTCGTGTTTTTATTATTTATTTATTTTTTATTTATTTATTTTTTCTCATGTTTTCTCTCCTCTTTCTCTAGTGTATTTGCACCGCCATACAGCGCTGTGCCATAACAGGGCTCCTTTTGGTACAGTGGTACAGACTTGAAGTCTCACCTCAAACAAATCTCCACATAGTTACTGCTCAGATTAGTAGTAACAAACAGACTGTTCATCAACTTCATGGCCGACTTCCACAACCCATCTAACACACACATTAAAATTCAGATAACCTTCTGAGCTGGTTTAAAGTCCAAGTCTTCTTTTTGCAGTAAGTAATTACCCGCCTGACGAGCACATTAAAACAGGCGCCATGCATTCAGGCACCAGCCTCCTCAACTTCGTCGTACAAATCCCCCTCGTCCATCTCGCCGTCGTCCGCGGTGGCTTCCTGGTACTGCTGGTACTCCGACACGAGATCGTTCATGTTGGCCTCGGCCTCGGTGAACTCCATCTCGTCCATCCCCTCCCCTGTGTACCAGTGCAGGAAGGCGCGGCGTTGGAACATGGCCGTGAACTGCTCGCTGATCCGCTGTTGGGGTAGGGAGAGACGACAACCAGTACACACACACACACACACACACACACACACACACACACACACACACACACACCCCACACACACACCACGCACCACACACACACCACACACACACACACACACACACACACACACCCAACACACACACACACACACACACAAACCACACACACGCACACGCACATACACACAACACACCACTGCACACACACACACACACACACACACACACACACCACACACACACACACACACACACACACACACACACACACACACACACACACACACACACACACACACACACAAGTGAGGGAAGCACAAAAACGGAAGCAAAGAAGGAATTCTGAAGGGAAAGGAACAGAAATCTCCCCCCCCCCCCCGCCCCACCCCCCAGACCCTCTCCCCCTCCCTTCCCCATTCCCTCCCCCCTTCCCACCCCCAAGTAGTTTCCGAACACGAAGGCAATATTTTATGCAAACGAACGTTTCATACACGCACCAATCAAATCACCCGTCTGACAGGCGTGTGTGAATCTCCAAGACAGACCGATACCTTGAAGAGTTCCTGTATGGCGGTGGTGTTGCCGAGGAAGGTGGCGGCCATCTTGAGGCCGCGGGGCGGGATGTCGCACACGGCCGTCTTGACGTTGCTGGGGATCCACTCCACGAAGTGGCTGCTGTGCTTGTTCTGCACCTTCAGCATCTGAAACACCAGCCACGGGAATGCCGGATCACACTCCACACCGGCTCCACACGCACTGGGCTATGGATACACACCATAGGCATGGGCAACAAACTAGGATCTACTCAATACACACACTGATTTTTTGCACACGATATTCAGGCAGAGTGGGCTATACGGACCACAGGCAATGGGACTACACATTTGGGCCTACACACCACACACAGTGGTCTGCACACAACAGGCAGGCAGCGGGATACACACCCCAGACACAGAGCTACACAGACAGGCAGGGGACTACACACACATGGGCCATCATACCACAGGCATGGGACTATTCACACTTGGGCCATCACACCCCAGGCATGGGACTATTCACACTTGGGCCATCACACCACAGGCATGGGACTATTCACACTTGGGCCATCACACCACAGGCATGGGACTATTAACACTTGGGCCATCACACCACAGGCATGGGACTATTCACACTTGGGCCATCACACCACAGGCATGGGACTATTAACACTTAGCCATCACACCACAGGTATGGGACTATTCACACTTGGGCCATCACACCACAGGCATGGGACTATTCACACTTGGGCCATCACACCACAGGCACGGGAATATTCATACCTGGGCCATCACACTACACGCACGGGACTATTCATACCTAGACCTACATGCCACACACATTGGGCTTTATATACACGACAGGCAGAAGGCTATACATCACATGCACGAAACAATACATCACTGGCATGGGCAAGAACAAGGCTTCACATATGAATGTGTTGTTTTTTATGATTTATTTTTTAAGTTTCATGTTGCTCTGGTGCAATTAATTGACACGAGTTGTTATTTTGATAATCGTAAGCTCAGTCTGTATCACTTAAGTGAAAAGACTCAAAAAAGAAAAGGAAGGAGGCCTGTTTATGTTAGTTGATGCATGGTCGGTGTTATCGTTTGCATGTTTTTGTTCGTTTACCGCATTACATGAGTACACACACACACACACACACACACACACACACACACACACACACACACACACACACACACACACACACACACACACACACACACACACACACACACACACACACACTACACGCACACACGCACGCACCCCCCCAACCCCCCACACACACCACACACACGCGCGTGCGCACCCCCCCCCCCCCCCACACACACACACACTCACGTACAGTTCCACCAGCGATCAGACATTTAATTCCTTGTTGCAAAACGTGCTGAGCAAAGAAATCTGAACAGGAATAATATGCACACGAGCCAGTCGCACAGGCCGGGGCTGTTAAACAGAGGACAAAATAACGAAAGGTTTCAGAGCTCAGGAGCTGTGTGAAAGAAGAGGTGGACGTCCTGAGCTCCCCGTCCTTAACAGCTAGTCCATACGGTCTCTGTGGTCGTAAAGCAACAGTGAACGAACGACGAAAGGTTACATGTGACACACAACAGGCTGCCGAGGACACACGCAGAATAGAAGACAGGCAAAGGGTAATAGGCTGCTTGCACTCAGGAGCAGGACGAAGTGTCGCTGAGTACACGGTCGTGGTTGGTAATAAGCTGCACGACCAGCGCCCGAGGTGTCGTTAAGTACGCTGGTCATCACGAACGCCTCAGTTGTACGTGTCACGAATCACGACCAGGACCATTTTGCTTTACGTCCACAGAACTAGAAGCGAGGTTGCTTATTAGGGACTGGTACAGGGGGCGGGGGGAGAGAGAGAGTGAAGGCTCGACCGCGGATACCGCCCGAAAAAGACCGGAGAGACCGTGGACCGCCGCCAGAACAATGGAAGTGTTAAGGCGGTGTCCCCTCGCCATTGCGCAGCGACTAGTGCACTACGCTGTTTCAACCGCCGTGCTGGGCAGAGTCACAGGACAACGTCCGTTGCACTGCTGTTGAGGAACAACCCGAAGCGAAAGAAGTCCAACTTTCGCAGCCCAGCTCCATCTCCCTGCTCATGATCTCTTCTGGGCTAACTTGAGGGTCCAGCTCCACCTCCCTCCTTTTGATCTCGCCTGGAACCCTGTATATATCACGACCAGCGTCCGAGGTGTCGTTAAGTACGTTGGTCATCACGATCTCTCAGTGGCACGTGGCACGAATCACGACCAGCGTCCGAGGTGTCGTTAAGTACGTTGGTCATCACGATCCCTCAGTGGCACGTGGCACGAATCACGACCAGCGTCCGAGGTGTCGTTAAGTACGTTGGTCATCACGATCCCTCAGTGGTACGTGTCACGAATCACGACTAGCGCGGCATGAAAACCGCAATGATTTATCTTTCCGTCCACCTTTGTAAGCCAGCTTGGCTTCTTCTTTCATGGTGCTTTACGTCCGCAGAAACCATAAGGCTGGGACGGGAATATCCGGCTTGGTCTAGCGGTAAGGTGTTATATAGGCTGGTAAGCAGAAGGACCTTGGTGCGGCTCCGCTTCGGCTCTCCGAGGAGAGAGAGAGAGAGAGAGAGAGAGAGAGAGGAGAGAGAGAGAGAGAGAGAGAGAGAGAGAGAGAGAGAGAGAGAGTGCTGAAAACTTTATTAGTTGTCTTTTATGGATAGGCGTGCGTGAGATGCGTCTGCGGGTGTGCGTGTGTGTCTTGTGTGTTTGTGTGTGTGTGTGCGTGCGTGCGTGCGTGCGCGGCGTGCGTGCGTGTGTGTGTGTGTGTGTGTGTGTGTGTGTGTGTGTGTGTGTGTGTGTGTGATGTGTGAAAGAGAGAGAGAGACAGACAGAGAATTAAGGACAGGCTATTACCTCCTCGTCCACCTCCTTCATGGACATGCGGCCTCGGAACATGGCGGCGACGGTAAGGTAGCGGCCGTGACGGGGGTCGCACGCCGCCATCATGTTCTTGGCGTCGAACATCTGCATGGTCAGCTCGGGCACCGTCAGGGCTCGGTACTGCTGGGAGCCCCGTGCGGTCAACGGGGCGAACCCTGTAAGGAACACACCATGATATCAGTATTAGCATGACACCGTCAGGGCTCGGTACTGTTGGGAACCCCGTGCATTCAAAGAGACGAACCCTGCAAGGTCAGATATAATTATATCAGTATCACCATGGCACCACCAGGGCTCAGTACTGTTGGGAACCCCACGCAGGCAAAGGCGCGAACCCTGTAGCGTACATATCAACATGAAACCGTCAGGGCTCGGTACTGTTGGGATTCCTTGCGCATTCTCTGTGAATGCGAACCCTGTAAGGTAACATATACGTTTATTATATATCAGTATTAGCATGACACAGTTAGGGTTCCATGGCTACTGAGAGCCACACGTCGTCACGGAATCCAACCCTGCAAGGCTGCATCTGTAGTTATTTCATCATTAGGGCTCTCCACTGTTGGAATTAAGCCCCACATCGTCACAGCAAGGTAGCGTTTAAAATAAGGGTAGGGAAGGGGGTGGGGTACGCTTAAGGTGATTTGAAACTACAGAGACAGACAGACTGACAGAGACAGAGACAGACAAGACAGACAGACAGAGACAGAGATAGAGAGAGACAAAGAGAGACAGAGGGAGAGACAGAGAGATAAGAGAGAGACGGACAGACAGCAGAGAGAGGGACAGCAGACAGAGAGACAGAGAGAGTGAGAGAAAAGGGGGAAATAGAGAAAGTTGGAAAGGGAGACAGACAGACAGACAGACAGAGACAGAGAGTGGGAGAGTGGGAAGAGAGTGAGAAAGGAGGAGGAGGGGGGTAGGGGAGAGGCTTAGAAGCTAATAGGCAAGCTGATCATAGCTTATCAACTCTTAGTTGGCTGTGGCTGAAAAAGAAAACTCCAAACGCCCTACCAGGCATAAAGAAGTGGAGACGTGGAAAGGGCACCATGTTGACGGCCAGTTTTCTCAGGTCAGCGTTCAGTTGCCCTGGAAACCGCAGACACGTGGTCACACCCGACATGGTGGCCGAAACGAGGTGGTTCAAATCTCCGTAAGTGGGCGTGGCAAGTTTCAGCACGCGGAAGCAAATGTCATAGAGAGCCTCGTTGTCGATGCAAAAAGTCTCGTCGGTGTTCTCGACCAACTGATGCACGGAGAGCGTGGCGTTGTATGGTTCAACGACAGTGTCAGAAACCTGCAGAACAAAATGTTTACAGCATTTTTGTTGAGGATTCAAAGATAGAATGTATGCTCACGACGGATGTACATCATGCAGTTGCTTTTCATCACCTTTAACCGACGTATGTTCTTCGTCGATCAGTTTCTCACATGCCAAAATATGTCATGGTCATACACCGAGACCGGTTTGCTTGATTATAATATAAACAAGAACGGTAAAAACAACACAAATAACCATACGCCGAAAACATCTTGCTCGATTATCTTATAAAAACGGTGTAAACGGCACAAATTAAAAGCAAGCACTCAAACAGCAGCATGCTTCCACCGCCTTGGGAGAAACTATGACAGTGCTTAGAAGAGATTTTATCTTGTGCGAAGGCATAAGCGAACTGATGTCGATAATAGGACTAGAACACCTTCCACAGAGAAAGTGTTTGGAGGGGGCTTACCTTGGGGACAAAAGCAGGACAGAAAGTGTTTAAATGACATTTACCTTGAGAGAAGACATAAGCGAGATGGGGTTGATGATAAGACTACAACACGTAGCTGTTACAGAAAGAAAACTGCTCAGAGGGTGTTTTGCCTGTGGGTTAAAAAAAAAAAAAAAAGCATGACAGAAAGTGTTCAGGAGATGTGCCTTTGTCTGTGGGTAAAATCACGACAGAAAGTGCTCATAATGTGTTCACCTTGGACGAAGCCATAAGCGAGATGGTGTCGATAATAAGATCAGAACGCCTCTTACAGAAAGAAAAGTGCTCAGAGGGTGTTTTCGCCTGTGGGTAAAAGCACGACAGAAAGTGCTCAGAGGGTGGTTTTTGCCTGTGGGTAAAAAGCACGACAGAAAGTGCTCAGAGGGTGTTTTCGCCTGTGGGTAAAAGCATGACAGAAAGTGTTCAGGAGATGTGTTTTTGCCTGTGGGTACAATCAGGACACAAAGTGCAGAGGGCGTTTTTGTTGTTGGTGTTTTTTGTTTTTTTAACCTGTGGGTAAAAGCACGACAGAAAGTGCTCAGACGGTGTTTTTGCCTGTCAGGCTCACGACAGAAAGTGGTCAGATGGTGTTTTTGCCTGTGGGTAAAAGCATGACAGAAACTGTTCAAAGACTGTTTTTTCCTGTGGGTACAATCACGACAGCAAGTACATGCTCATAATGTGTTCACCTTGGGCGAAGGCATGACGGAGAAGGTGTTGATGATCCGGTCAGGATACTCCTCCCTCATCTTGCTCATCAGTAGCGTACCCAGTCCTGAGCCGGTGCCGCCCCCTAGCGAGTGGGTCAGCTGGAAGCCCTGCAGACTGTCGCAGAACTCGCTCTCTTTGCGAACGACGTCCAGGACCACGTCCACCAGCTCCGCGCCTTCTGTGTAGTGACCTGAGGACGTTCAGTACTGGTCAACGGGAGGGCTAATGAGAAGAAAGATAGTCACACTGCAGTATTCAAAACAATGAAAGTAATTAATGCATGACCCAATTGGTAGTCTTGTCAGTAATGAATTTTTTTTACGGCTGTACATCACTTCCGGTTCGTTTGGCTATGTCAGGCCCATTTGAACACAGTGCGAGGAATTCTCGTCAACTCATGCTCATCATATTATTATAATATGACAGATTTTGATGACATTACTGGTAGTGTCGCAGGGTGAGGAACCCAGGGAAAGGGTCTCTCAACGACGGTATGAGAAATGCAAAATTAATTGTGGCGAGAAAACCTGACCTGACCTTTGGCGAGGTTACTGTCTGACCTTGACCCAGTTATTGGCTGACCTTTGGCCCAGTTATTGCCGGCCCCGGACTGGCCATAGATGAAGTTGTCGGGGCGGAAGAGGGCGCCGTATGGTCCGCAACGCACAGAATCCATGGTGCCGGGTTCCAGGTCCAACAGAACAGCGCGAGGCACATACTTGTTGCCTGCAGACAACGATAAACCATCGTTCATCCAACACTATATTAATTTTGTTCCGCTCGTTCTGTCTCGGGGAGCGGGACAGCTCAGTGGTTAGACCGCCGGACTCGTGATTGAAAGGTCGCGGGTTCGAATCCCTGCAGGAGCGGCGGGAGAATTTTCTTCTCCAGGGTCAACTTTCTGTGCTGACTCTTATTTCGGTATCCGTTCCACCCCCATGTTACCGCAGTAGCACGTAAAAGATCCCGATCATTCTGCCAAAAGTGCAGGTGGCAGGTTACAGCTAAATACGCATACACCTTACGTATGTGGCTTTGCATGAAGTGACACGGTGCAGGGTTGTATGATGTACACAGAACTCACGCCGAGACGGCAGCAGTTTCATGTGGCACCAGTCATGCCAGCGCTGTAAGTACACCACTTCGGTGGATATTCAAAAAAGCGCTATAGAAAAGCTAGTCACTCATGCAGAATCACATGCGAGTGCAGTGAGTCTGCTCGAGAGCGGAGAATAGCGCTGTATAAAAGCAATCATCATCACCTTGTAAAGTTCAATGTTGCTTTACGTCCACGGAGACTTTAAGGACTATTTGGGATGCGACCGGGAGCTCAGGACGTCCACCTCGACTTTCACACAGCTCCCTAGCTCTGAAGACGGCCAACTTCTTTATATAGAAACATAATTTCACACTGAGAGGGTGCATGCGTGTTTAGCAGTACTTTTGGCAAAATGACTGGGGTCTTTTACGTGCTACTGCGGTAACACTGGGGGTGAGACAAATACCACAGTTGGAGTCGTCAGCACAGAAAAATTAACCACGGAGAAGAAAATTCTTCAGCGCTTCTTCTTCGGATCGAACGCGTGATTTTCGATCACGAACCCGTCTCTACCACCGTAACGTTGGATTCCAAAACAATGCCACCGGCATCTCTGCTTCCTTCTATGATATGGGGCAGTGTAAAACATGACAATGACAGTTGCAATAATACTGTGATACCGTGGATCGGAGAAACAAACTAAAAGAAGCTAAGAAGGAAAGAAGAAGAAAAAAAGCGGCCCTCAAGTGAGCATAAATTTAAAGCATTGCCCAGTTACAAGTTAATTTCGAATTCAGTGTTGCGTTACGTCCACAGAGACCATTCAGACTAGTACGGCCACCTCGACTTTCACACAGCTCCTGAGCTCTGACAATTTACAAAGTAAGCAAAAAAGTGCTTAACGTCCACAGAAACCATAAGGCTTATTAGAGACGGGGAGAAGGGGGGGAGGGAATATGGAGGTGGGGGGAGAGGGAGATTATATACCTATCGCTAAACTGTCACCACCAGAATGAATCCTGTATTAAACTAGGCATCGATGAGAGATTTTTAATGTTTGTAATTAAATGTGAGGGACAAAGTCACAAGACAGTGTCCACAATTTTTGAAGAGAAAACAGAGCCGAAGCGGATTCGAACCGAGGTCCTTCTGCTTACCAGCCTAACACCTTACCGCTAGGCCAAACCGGCTCGCGACAGCAATTTACAAATACATGCATTGTAAATTGTAGCTGTGCAATGCTTTAAAAATAAAGTTGAACTTTTTGCATTGTCCAATCTGTATTTTCCGTTGTGTGTTTCATCACACTGCATTTAAACCGAACGAGCATCAACAGCCTACAGCAAGAGCGCTGCTCTCAGTTTCTGTTCAGCCAGCATCTGGACTTCTCACTCTCTCGTCACAAAAGATGAACGCAGAAGATAACGTCACGGTTTGCAACGGGAGGTAACGCAGCACATAACCGTCCGCTTGTCTGCCAAGGGAGGTAAAGCTTGGCAGCTGACACGGCCCCCACTGGTGCTGAAAAAGCGCAGCGGAAGTCATTTACGACCGCTTTGCTTTCTTTTCTGCATTATCTATCAATAGCAACAGCACCTTTGCCCTTTGTGCTGATGTCTTGACATGAAAGAGCGCGCCAGGCGAAACCCAAACGCCATCGTATATATAATATATTACTGCCCCCCGATGAGACAAAAGAAACACTGTTAATCACAGCATGCCATCCTTGACAAATGATTCTCTCTCTCTCTCTCTCTCTCTCTCTCTCTCTCTCTCTCTCTCTCTCTCTCTCTCTCTCTCTCTCTCTCTCTCTCTCTCTCTCTCTCTCTCTCCCCTGAATAGCGGTAGTGCATTATTATTATCGCCGTTCTAATAATATTGACTTTCATTAGCACATCATTGCCAGTTTAGACATCATGTATATATCTTCTGTTATATATCTTTTACTTGTTAATTTGTTTACTTATTATGTTACCATGTTTCATTTTTGTATTTCCTATCCGTTTCCTGTTGTTGTTTTTCGTTGTTGTTTTCCCAAGCTTAATTTTATCTCTCCCCTCCCCCGCCGCTCTCTCTGTAAATTACCCAAAATGTATTGCATATTATTTTTAATTTGACCGCCCACCCCACCCCCACAGTTTTTTTCGCACTGTTATCCCTTTCATTTCCATTGCAGTGGCTGTCTCTTTTTATATGTGTTATATGTATCATTATATTATTGCTGTTGTGTTCGTTTATGTCCTTTTATCAGACCATTTCACTATGAATGTCTTGGTTACTAGTAGTACTGTAGCAATGGCAGATATGTGAGTCAGCCCAGGCTTTGTGCTAATATCTTCATCGTTGAAAAATAAAAGTTAATCAGTCAATCAACCAATCTCTCTCTCACTCGTGGTGACGCATTGATTCTGCTTCAATCCAGCAGCCGTAGACTGGAATCCTTGTGGTACGTCATAAACTATGTTACACAGACCGCGTATCCTTCGCCTCACTGAAGCAAGCACCGATTTTGTCCAGGTGAAGGCTGAATTCCCGTGGTATGTCACAAAATACATCACACAGACTACGAGCCTGTTGCCTGAATTAAACACGGATTCTGTCAGTCCAGTTGTATACTGGAATCCTAGTGGTACGTCACAAAATACGTCACAGAGTCCACGTGGGATATCATAAAGTACGTCACACAGACAATAAACACTGATTCTTCAGTCCAGCTGTGGACTGGATTCGCCGTGGTACGTACGTCACAAACTACGTCACAGAATCCACGTACCTGTCGCCTCACTGAAGTAGACACTGATTCTGTCCAGCTGTAGACTTGAGTCCCCATGGTACGCTCCCGTGGGATCAATGCCGTGCTCTTCGCTTATCACTTCCCAAAACTGAAAATAGACATGGACTAAAACGCATTCAGATACACTGACATATAAGTTGTTTCTCCTTCAGTCTTCATTGTTCTGGTGTAGCATTTATAACCCTTTACATGCCAAGGAATATTTGCAGGAAATTTGGACATTGCTTTTGGTGTCTCCGATTAACAGCGCGTTTCTCTCTCTCTCTCTCTCTCTCTCTCTCTCTCTCTCTCTCTCTCTCTCTCTCTCTCTCTCTCTCTCTCTCTCTCTCTCTCTCTCTCTCTCTCAGCCCTTTAAAAGGCTACACCGTAATGGTGAACACGACAAGCTGTTGAAAAAATATAGACGGCTGCAAAAGAAAACAAAAACGAACACAAAAGTGTATATATATCTATATATATATATATATGATGAACGGAAGAAGAGGGGGTCAGTGGCACTATTCGACTACAGGGCGTATCAGTTGGGCCTGGGTAGCGTAACCGTTAGGGACGGTTACGAAACTGAGTATTCATTGATCATTGTTACTTTTGTTGTTGTGACCGCCACGGCCGGCAACCTCTCTTGCATCCTTAATACTCATTAGCATCAGTATAGTAGTAGTAGTAGTAGTAGTAGTAGTAGTAGTAGTAGTAACAGCAGTGAGCTGTAGTGGTACATGATCATTCATGTCGAGTCACAGTAGTAGTCTGTTGTAACAGTCATGGAATGTCACGCGGCACACTCTGAGCATCGCTTTCCGACACCCTCCTCCAAAGAGGAAGGATGTCGTAATTAAACCAGTGCTTGGAGTTTTGCGACGCTGTTGTTCGAGTAGCAGTAGCAGTAGCATCTGCTGCTGTTGCCAGTTGATGCCGCATGCATTTGCCCCGAGAAGCAGCGCTTGTGGTTGTAGGGCCCACACTCCAAACATCGCTTCCCGGCACCTTCCTCCAAAGGAAGGAAGGATGTCGTAAACCAGTTCTTGGAGTTTGTGTAGGCCCTAGTAGCGATAGCAGCAGAAAATATGTGACTGGCTTTTCTCTTCAAGCTCAGTAGGATGTCAGAACGTCCCTCCCAGCTGGAGAAATCCCCGCCCAGTAGTCTAAATCATCATGGCAACGGCCCACGTAGGCCTTAATCACTGACGTGCAGTGAAACTGAAAAGCGTCAAAATCCATATTGTGCTGCACTTTAGATTTACCCTTCCGCCACAAGGAGCAGCATTCAGGGCCCGGGTGCGCAGCATACCAGCACTGGCAGCACACGAGAACGAATCTGTCGACTGCGCGTATTAAATCTCGGCTACGAAACGAACACGGTGCACCAAGACCAACCGGATAGGGGGTTTGCCGGGCGGTTAATTTAGCTCCCTTGAATCCGGGAATGGCGAAGACGTCTTGATGCGGGGAATGTGCCGGGTCTCTGTCAGCGGGTTCCTTTGGAATAGAACGGTAGTTATTCGTTCTCTGATTGCCAGCAAAGGTAGTTGTCTGTTATGCGAAGCTCGGGATGGGTGTCCCTGCCAGTTATTACTCGCTTTCACGGGTTTTGTGGGCTGATAAACGGGTCATTGCGTGTACAGCCACGATAAGCATCAAGTCTCATGCCGTCTCACCGCCACCGAGTCTCTCTCTCTCTCTCTCTCTCTCTCTCTCTCTCTCTCTCTCTCTCTCTCTCTCTCTCTCTCTCTCTCTCTCTCTCTCTCTCTCTCTCATGTGTGCACCTGGCGCTGTGAACACACGTGACAAGTGTTTGTGCGGAACTGAATTTCTATGTTCCATTCATCCATTCATGTTTCATATCATGACTTTTTTTGTCATTAGTAGCCTAGCAAGGACAAGTTGTTCGACAGGTTTGACTGAATTTAAACTATAATCCTCAGTTGTAAAGTAATGTCGAGTTCGATTTTCTCATCTCTCCAGTGAACAACTCTCTCTCTCTCTCTCTCTCTCTCTCTCTCTCTCTCTCTCTCTCTCTCTCTCTCTCCTCCTCTCTCTCTCTCTCTCT
>JABMCL010002637.1:52500-57500 GCA_018857735.1 Alviniconcha marisindica | reverse complement strand
ACACACACACACACACACACACACACACACACACACACACACACACACACACACGCACACACACACACACACACACCACAGACTGATGGATGCACAAGGATAAGCACATGTATAAAATTATATGCCCAAACTCATACACACACACACACACACACACACACACACACACACACACACACACACAACCGCACGCACGCACGCACGCACGCACGCACGCACGCACGCACGCACGCACGCACGCACGCACGCACGCACGCACGCACGCACGCACGCACGCACGCACACACACACACACACACACACACACGCAAACACAGTAAAGACAAGTGGAAAGCCGAATTACGAGCTGCAATGAATGAAGTGCGTCTTAAGAACAGACAGGAAAGAAACAGAGTCTAGCAGTCTCCCTGATGCTCCTGGGCAGGGCATTCATTCCGCTAGAAAGGCTAACAGGCCATATCGCCTTATTTTACAGTCCTTGGGTCGGGCCCAGGCTACATCAAGAAACGACTCGCTCGCCGATCGGAGAGAGCGAGATGGAGTGTATGGCGGAATGAGCTCAAAGAGGCAAAGTGGCAGTTTTCATGGACGGAACGATAAGTGACAGGAAGTAGTTCAGAATGGAGGTCGTGCAACTCACTCGGCTGGCAGCCAGTGCAGCTCTCTACGCAAAAGTGCACTTTAGCGGCATCGACAAAACATCGCAGCTCTAACCGTCCACTCAGTCACTTTGGCAGAGACATTCAATCACACTACAGAAGATAATATCAATCTCTTGTCTTTGATTTAATGCCAGTTATGTGTGAGTAATGAATTAATAGCAAGCCGGAGAGTCCACTGAGGGTTTAGTCTTTACTGTACGTTTTTCTCCATGATTATCCGTATTCAACAGCATATAGATAGCATTCATCTGAAGATACATCATGTAGGCCACATTCACGTCAGTCTCGTTGTGTCACACAAACACTAGTGCCGTATTCAGTCGTTTCAGTTTAACTGACGCCCACTCAGTGAGTCACACGTTTTATTTATTTATTTATTTAGTGTATTAGTAATTGGATTTTCATGTCCTGTCAAACGCACAGGCAAACTCCAAGCACTGGTTTACGACATCCTTCCTTCAACTACTGCCGTATTTAGTTGCGTCATAGGGTCCAGAAAACTGTCAGCTAACGAGCAGTTTTTGGTTGGTGCTCAAACAGTAGTAAGTTTGTTACAAACAATTCAAATAAAACAAGGCATGTTATTTATAGCCGCCAACAAAGTTTTCACCAGCACAAATAAAACCACAATCGTTTGAATCGAGATAGAACTCTCTTTTTTCTACACGGGGTGGATGCGTCTCATGTTTACGTGGGTGCTTGGGCGCTCGGTTGCTTCCAGTCTTATCAGTACCCAAACCTTTCCGAGGGCGCTGACCGCGTCGGTGGACAGCTGCGCGGAGATAAAGAGTGCCCCTTCAGTGGCGTAACTAAATCTGGCAGAGTTTGGAGGAAGGTGCCGGAAAGCGATGCTTGGAGTGTGCCGCACAGGGTCACCTCAGGATGATCAAACTCCGTCATAAGTAAAATCGCCATTTCAAAAGTCCCCTTATACACACAAACCCTTTCTCAAGTCAAATCCACAAAACTATCCCTACACATGCAGAAAAATAAATTGGAAGAGTTAGTCCCTTCAATATTTGCCTTGTTTAAAACAAAAAACAAAAACAAACAAAATAAACGAACATACATATATATATATATGATAGAACATGCTGGTATCGTCGACCAATCCGTCTAATATATCGATAGAAGATTAAACAAACTCTCTCTCTCTCTCTCTCTCTCTCTCTCTCTCTCTCTCTCTCTCTCTCTCTCTCTCTCTCTCCTCTCTGTAACAAGAATGGACAGAAACATAAAAAGTAGCAAACGTTATATGGATGCATAACGGCAAATACCAGTACCATGTGGCATCAAGATGCACATACCATCTACTATCATCTCCTAGCTGCTCAACAAAACAAACACATAACTCTTAATGAAAATTGTTGAGAATCATCTGGAGAACATTTTCAAGGGAATGGGCCATTAGCAGAACAAAATGACAAGACAGAAAGAACAAGAGAACTAAGAATAAAAACCGTGAGAGAAGAGATAGGAAAGGGGAATCAAATAACAGCCCTGGGTTTGCACCACACAGGAGCAGGACATCAGACATCAGACATCCCAGGCCTCCCTTTGAGGGAACGTATTAGTTATGCTATCAAGGGATTAACAGCAAACAAACAAGCACCAAAGCAAAACAACAGTCCGAGCAAATAGGCAAACAAGTAAGATAAAAATCCAACTTTAAACAAACAAACAACAACAAGAACAAAATCTAACCCAATAACTAGGCAGGTTACCTACTGTTGCTCTAAACTTCACTGAGACACTGCCTGTGCAGGACGGCCCGTACAGTGAAACGACACAGCAGCTGTTTCAAAGCAGGAGAGAATAACTGATATAATCAACGCAGACCTAATACTCACCCTTCAGCGACGAGTCTGTAACGATGCAAGCTGTGCTCAAACTTTACTACAGAGCAGGTGCATTTCAGATGCTGCTGCGTGCCTGCAGAGTCAACGCCAATGGATACCAGCGCCACCATGAAGCAAAGAACGACATGAATTTTCTTGGTCTCCCTTCGTTGACTTATCGGACCCGCCTTGCATGGCTTGGGCCGTGTCAGTCACAGCACCAGCCACACTCCGAGCACCGCTTTCCGGCACACCTTCCTCCAAGCTCTGCCAGATTTAGTTACGCCACTGGAGAGGTACTCTTTATCTCCGCTCAGCTGTCCACCGACGCGGTCAGCACCCTCCGAAAGGTTCGGTACTGATAAGACTGTGGAAGCAACCTAGCGCCCAAGCACGCACGTAAACATGAGCCGCATGCACCGCGGGTAAAAAAAAAGAGAGTTCCGTCTCGATTCAAACGATTTTGGTTTTATTTGAGCTGGCGTAAGCAACATGGTCAGTTATAAAACAAATGTCTGATATAATTTGAGTTGTTTGTAACAAACTGACTACTGTTTGAGCACCAACAAAAATCTGCTCGTTAATTGACAGTTTTCTGGACCCTATGGCGTAACTAAATACGGCAGTGGTTGAAGGAAGGATGTTGTAAACCAGTGCTTGGAGTTTGAACACCAGCAAGAACACCAAGGCTGCATTATGATATAGTTATGCGTCGCATACTTCTGCGGGGACTATTTTCAGCCATGCATCTGCTCTCCAGAAATGAGATAATTAAATAATTAAATCCTCAGATTGTGGCGGGGTAATAAACACAAGAACAAAAATGATCGCACACGCAATTCTCTCACCTTAAGAAATGCATTTGTAGTGTAGTATATATATTATATATATATATATATATATATATATATATATATATATATATATATATATATATGTATATATAGTTGTATGTTTTGTGTGTGTGTATTTATTTTGGTGTGTGTGTGTGTGTGTTTATTTATTATATTATATATATATTGTGTGTGTGTGTGTGTGTTGTGTGTTGTTGTGTGTGTGTGTGTGTGTGTGTGTGTGTGTGTGTGTGTGTGTGTGTGTGTGTGTGTGTGTGTGTGTGTGTGTGTGTGTGTGTGTGTGTGTGTGTGTGTGTGTGTGTGTGCGTGTGTGCGTGTGTGTGTGTGTGCGTGTGTACGGTACAACAACCACAAAAGCAACAACAGCAACATCTGACCTAATGAAGGTTCGTTTGGGTGTATACGAATGCCCTAGTAGTCATCGTAGTCGCAACTTTCATCATCACCATCTTCTACCCAGCATTCTTCTTCTTCCTCAACCTTATGTGTTCTGATCTTCTTCTACTCTTTCAGTCTTTGTCATCACCATTATGATCACGGTGTTCCAGGTGTAAGCGTTGAGACGACAAAGGAGTTGGTTAGTCATTGGATTTTAACGTCATGTCAACCACGCAGTCACTCAGGACGACCAGACCCTACAGGGTCTCTCTCTCTCTCTCTCTCTCTCTCTCTCTCTCTCTCTCTCTCTCTCTCTCTCTCTCTCTCTCTCTCTCTCTCTCTCTCTCTCTCTCTCATCGCCATGCATACTCTCTCATGCATACTTAAAAACTCTTCTCAAATGAACCCTTTCTCAAGTCCGTCAAATTCGCAACATCAATCCATATATACACATACAAAAAAACATACATAGACAAACATCAAAACACAAATTTTCGAAGTTATCTCTCCAATATCATCCTTGTTAAGAAAGACATAATTATTATAAGGATAGGGAATGCTGATATTGTCGACCGTTCAGTCTGAATGATCGACGCCAGATAATTTTAAAAAATGTAAAGCATTTTTATTAAGGCGGATGTGAAAAACATTTTTAGCTCGGGAGAGTAATGGGGTAATGGGAGAGTTACAATTGAAGCTTAGAAGCAAAGCGCACCGTTTTCAACAGGAACGTATTTGCAGTTCTGTTTTGTATCCAGAGCTCAGGAGCTGTGTGAAGAGGGAGGTGGGCCTGGGCTCTCATTCCCTGTCCCATTCTTCACCCGTCCCAAATAAACTATACGGTTCCTGTGGACGCAAAGCACCATGAAAGAGGAAGAAGTTCTGTCATAAAGGGGAAGCAGACAGTGAGAGTAATTTGCTGTTTTACGCCCAATCAACCAGTAATTTGCTGTTTTACGCCCAGTCAACCAGTATGGTTATGTCAGGGCGATGAGAGAGAGAGAGAGAGAGAGAGAGAGAGAGAGAGAGAGAGAGAGAGAGAGAGAGAGAGAGAGAGAGCTGTCCTTATTTTCCAGTTCCCAGAATAACATAAAAATGAGTGCTGCGAGCAAAACAGTGATTTAATGATTCCTGCAGCACTCTCTTTAGTGCAAGCCACACTCCAAGCCTCGCTTTCCGGCATTTTTCCTCTCAGGCTTGGAAGAAAGATGTCGTAAACTGATGCTTGGAGGTGGGCCGTGCAGCAAGACTGAAACTTGAATATTACT
>JABMCL010002637.1:10000-47500 GCA_018857735.1 Alviniconcha marisindica | reverse complement strand
TCACCTTTGCATTCATTTCATGGGAATTAGGCACACTTAAATTGTAAAGAACATTTTCAAAACATCCTAAGAGAAATCTCAATTGGTACATACAACGAAAAAGCCATGCATATGGTCTTCAGAAGTTTGCGTTCACTACACAGCACAATCAAACTATACAAAAAATAATTAATTACATGTCAAATGGCTATCACTGTATCAGCCATCACAACCCACTATGATTCAGTTACTGAACAGAGGAAATCACCTAAAGACAGTGTGGTTATGACCATCAAAACAACTTTCTTCCTCCCAATACATTTTTCTTTAAAACTTGTAACAACCCCCTCCCCCCACCTCCCTCAAGAAAAAAACACAACAAAAAACAGTTTTTTTTGTTTTTTTAGTCACTTTACCTTTCACCTTAACCCCTTCACTACCATGCCATGCATGCATGAATGCCATATTTATATGCTGCACAGTAAAATGTGAAACTTGATATCCTTTAGCTTTGAGTATGAGGAAGGTCATCGCAGTCATTCTGCCGAAAGTGCAGGAGGCACGTTACATCTGAACACATATGCACCATACGTATGTAGCTCTGATTAAAGTGACACTGGGAATGGCACCAGCCATGTGAAATTAAACAGTGCTGTAACCACTTCTGTGGATATTCAAAACACCAGCCACTCATTCAGTCGCATGCGACTAGAGCACAGTGAGTCAACACAGAAGTAGGGAACAGTGCTTTAGTTGCCATCATGAAGCGTTTAGGGCCCATCTTGAGATGAGGCGCTTGACAAGTGTTCATATAAATAAAATATATAAAATAATGCCAAGGAAATTCCTGCATTTGTACCAGTCCATTCATCCTTCTCATAATCCCCCTGCTATCTACCCCCACGCACACCAACCCATACCTACCACCAAGCATTTCAGTAATATCCACAAATACCTCTGGTGATACAGACCCTTTCCCACTAGTTTCTTCACCCCCTCCCCCCCCCACCCCCCTCGCCAACCTCCTCCACCTCCATCCCCCCTTTCCCTCCAATCTGTTCTCTGGCCATTGTTGGTGGAGTTATCCTGTGAAGGCTTGGAGTCCAGTGATGGCACGCCCCAGGATCAGGGCATGTATATCGTGTGTACCTGTCAAACAAAACAATGAGATACCTGTCAACACCTGTACAAGCACCAAGACAACTACAGTAACAACTGATCCGGACAATCAAGCATCATCCTGAATCTTCAAATGAAGCAAAAAAGAAGAAAAAGAGAAGAAAAAGAAAGAAAAAAATATATTAAAAAAAGAGAAATATATACACTGATAACATTTTCTGTTTATTTACTCTTCTTTTTTTTCTTTCTTTTTTCATCTCATAATGTATTTTCCCTCATTCCTTTTCTTTCTTTCCCATTCCAGGCACTGGTCTTGGTCTTGAATTTTCATCCTCTTTACAAAAATGCACTGACTGACTGATTGACTACTTGACTGGCTGACTCATGGTCCAGCCATCTACCCCTTCATCCCACTCTTCTTTCCTCCCTCAATGCATCCGTCTTCTCTTCTTTTTTCCCCTTCCTTCCTTCCTTCCACACCTTTCTTTCTTTCTTTTTGTCTTCTATTTTCTTCTCTTGATTTCTTCTCAAAGAGTTTTAACTGTTCTTCCCAGCAACAAAGAATCAAACTCAGAAACTTCCAGACTGTGTGGTACATCTTTCAAGCTGTGGCCTCCCAACAGGGTGATGTTAACCAGGTCTCTAACGAGACTAATCAGCCATCACGGTTTCCACAGTAATGTCAATACACAGCTCACCCTCGTAAGTGTTAACAGCCTCCAGGTTCATGACGTGTCGGATGATGTGATATTCATCACAGATGCCATTACCGCCCAGCATGTCTCTCGCCACTCGAGCAATTTCCAAAGCCTTGCCACACGAGTTTCGCTTGATCAAGGAGATCATCTCTGGGGTGGCCCTGGTTATGGTGGAATGGTTCAAAGGTCAATTACAAATCACTCTAGCTATGGTAAATTTAACAATAGAAAAATGCAGAGTTGCCCAAATCTGCCTATTAAACCTTTTCCTGATGAAGTGATCATATGTGGGGGCATGGCATTTGCTCTATTCTAATAAGGCATTGCACCTGAATCTGAAAGCTGAGGGTATTTGTGGGTGTGGGTGTGGGTATGTGCATGCGTGCATGCATGCATGCGCGTGTGTGTGTGTATGTGCGTGTGCATACAGGCATGTGTGTGTGTGTGTGTGCTGAATTTGCAAGGTCCTTTGTTAAACTCCACAGCCACCTTTCTATTAGAGAGGCCAACAAATGCCACACAAAAGTAGCCATAATCACTGCACTTCAATTTCCATTCTCTGAATATTTAAGTATTTAGCTCTTTGATTGGCTAACAGCAATTTTCAATTTCCATTTTTTGAACATTTAAGCATTTAGTCCTGTCCCATATGTTAGAACCAACTTCAATTTCATTGCATTTTACAACATCAGTTTTGCTTGTCAGTTCATCAGCATACTAAAACATTTACAGCATGATACTAGATTCTTTCACTTTAAGTACATCAACACATTATAAGGTAGCACACTCAACAGCAGTTAATTAAGTCTGACTTAAATGTATATATATATGTTGTATCACTGGCAAGGGAAAGCACTCAGAAGGTACTTTGAAGTTTGTTTTACTTCAAGAACACCATGCAACTTAACTCTCAAACACACAGCAGCTGAAGAACATGACTTACTTGCCCTGGTCCTTGAGTCGGCCGACCTGTAAGCAGCTCTGCAGACCCAGTGAAATTTCTGTCAACATGTCAGCCATCTTCTTCTGCATCAACTGGTTGTTGGCCAGAGGCCGACCAAACTGTTGTCTGATGGCAAAAACAAAGGGATTTTTTTGTAAAATATACCAATAAAATTGAAGGTACACACTGCATACATATTTTGCAATTGAAGCCAGCTGATTAAGCATCTCCAACATACCTTATCTTGCATACTGTACAGGCGATAATGACTTTTGAAAAAAATTAGTTAAAAATCTATCCAGCCTGATGCATCTCTAGCCAAAATCCAGTACTGGGAATCTCTGATGAAAGATCCCCTACAAGATCAGGAAAAATGGTCCTAAAAGAGAGGTGGCCTTTGGTGAACAGTCCAAACTGTCCAGAAATATATGAACAGTCAGTTAGTTGGTCACTGGATTGTGATGCCCAGTCCAAATTGTACAGAAATATATGAACAGTCAGTTAGTCACTGGATTCTGATGCCCAGTCCAAACTGTACAGAAATATTATATACGAACAGTCAGTTAGTTAGTCACTGGATTCTGATGCCCAGTCCAAACTGTACAGAAATATTATATACGAACAGTCAGTTAGTTAGTCACAGGATTCTGATGCCCAGTCCAAACTGTACAGAAATATTATATATGAACAGTCAGTCAGTTAGTCACTGGATTCTGATGCCCAGTCCAAATTGTACAGAAATATATGAACAGTCAGTTAGTCACTGGATTCTGATGCCCAGTCCAAACTGTACAGAAATGTTATATATGAACAGTCAGTTAGTTAGTCACTGGATTCTGATGCCCAGTCCAAATTGTACAGAAATATATGAACAATCAGTTAGTTAGTCACTGGATTCTGATGCCCAGTCAACTGCAGTATTCTTTGCTCATCCTCATTATAACATTCAGAAGGCGCAGTTTTCATGCAGCTACCTGTCGAGTGTGTACTGGCGCGCAGTCTCCAGGCAGAACTCTGCTGCTCCCAAGACCCCCCAGGCAATTCCAAAACGGGCATTGTTAAGGCATCCAAATGGTCCCTGCAAAGACAGATGTATCTGGTACATGTCAGCAGTTACAAAAGTGTTATAAAATCAACCAGTCATGATAACCATTCAGCTCCAAGTGAAAGTGCACAAGTTTATGAGTGTTGCTCCTCTGCCATTGCTTCTACGGTAAACAAAACCATTGTTCCCCCAAGCTTTGTTTACAGTGTCATCTTGCATTATCAGCACCTATTTTCACAATCTCAGTTAGGCTTGTAGCTATGGCAACTGACTGCACCTTGGCCTAGTTGTCATATACTTCAGATAACAGGTAATGCAGACACCCTGACCCTTGAGGAAGAGCGCCTACAGAGACCCCTACCGCAAGTCCCCAGGCATTGGGCAGGATGTTTTCCTCAGGGACCTCCACATCCTCCATGACGATCTGGCCGGTGATGCTGGCTCGTAGGGAAAACTTGCCCTCGATCTTGGGTGCCGACAACCCTGGCATGCCCTTCTCCAGGATGAAGCCGCGGATACGGTTGTTGTCGGCGTCACACTTGCCCCACACCACAAACACGTCTGCGATGGGAGAGCTGGTTATCCTGAAGAAATGAGTGACTTAAAATGTCAATGCAATTGGGTGACTCAGCCAACAGACAGATAGGCCAAAAGATAGGAATAACCTCCTCCCACCATCCCTATGTGTGATTCAGCCAACAGACAGGTGGACCAAGAGATATGAATACCCCCCCACCCCCAATGGAAATGCTGAGAAGAATGAACTCTATTTTTTCTCTCTACCAAAATCCTGTAAATGTGGCATAACCATCATTCTGTGACACCAGTATCTGCAAAGGGATTTAAAGTAAATACTGACTTCCAAATTATACTGCTCATTTTATGATCCTAACTGTACATATATAAATAACAGCAGAAAAAAGTGAATTAACAAGTGACATTCGGAGTACATTGTGATCACATGGTATTATGAGAGTCATTGCAACACTGACTTCCTATGCACATTTAAGTTTAATATACTTGTAGCTTTGCTTACGTAGTTGGCAAGAGCACATTAAGTTTACAAAAACAAACAATTTCAGGTACATTCTTACCAGGATTTAGTGCCATTGAGTGTGAAGGTCTTCTTGCTGGGATTGTACTTGGCATTGGTTTCCATGGAAGCAGGGTCACTGCCATGATTGGGCTCTGTCAGGCCAAAGCAGCCAATCAGCTCACCCTTTGCAAGCTTGGGGATGTATTTTTGCTTCTGCTGCTCTGTGCCGTAGGCATAGATTGGCCACATGACAAGGCTGGACTGAACGCTCATGGCCGACCTGTAGCTGCTGTCCACTCTAAAAGAAGAGGAAAATTATATGCACATTATATATACATACACATTGTGGGAGACACTCTCAATATGTACAAATGAAAACAATAGCACTAATGAGCCTTTTTTTCTTTCTGAGGGGTGGTGGTGGGGTACCCTATCTAAAGATCTAAAGTACCATTTGCCAAACCGAGGTGCTTTGTATACTGACTATCCATTAATAATAATGTACATTTATCATGCGCTCATCAATGCCCTGAGTGCTCACATGATACATATTAACCTAAATATGATATTCTATACACATGTAGAGCATAGTCCTACCAAAACAATTTACTTAAAGTATTATAAAAAATAAAATAAAATAAAAAATGCCCATTGGATAATCCAGCAGGGAAATGCCAAAAGAAGGTTGGGGGAACAGCAGAAATAAAAGCAAATTCCTCTCCTTCTCAACAACTCTCCATAATCCAAAGTCAGAAGCAAACAAAACCGTTGTAAGTCGCAACCTCAGTTCTCTGTGGTCACAAAATAGCGGCTGGCCAAACATCCCTGTGTCTCCTAACTCAAACATAAACAGTTAATCACTGGCCTTTCCAGTTCTCTTGTATGAAGACCATAGCCCACAAATGAGAGGTCAGCACACCCACTACCCTGCATGGCTGGCACCAAAAAAAACATGTTTCCCAACTCATACATGAACAATTACTGACCTTTCCAGTTCTCTGGTACACAGACCATAGCCCTCGAAGAAGAGGTCAGCACAGCCACCACCCTGAATGGCTGGCCAAATACACCCATGTCTCCCAACTCATACATATGAACAGTTCATCATTGACCTTTACAGTTCTCTGGTAGGGAGACCATAGCCTACAAAGGAGAGGTCAGCACAGCCACCACCCTGAATGGCTGGCCAAATGTGCCCACATCTCCCAACTCTATGTTATAAACAGTTAATTACGGATCTTTTCAGTTCTCTGGTGAGGAGACCATAGCCCACAGAGGAGAGGCCTGCACAGCCACCACCCTGATTGGTTGGCCAAATATACCCATGTCTCCCAGTTCATATATAAACAGTTAATTACTGACCTTTCCACTTCTCTGGTATGGAAAATATAGCCTACAAAGGAGAGGTAAGCACAGTGACCACCCTAAATGGCTGGCCAAATACACCCATGTTTCCCAACTCATCCATAAACAGTTAATCACGGACCTTTCCACTTCTCTGGTATGGGAACCATAGCCTACAAAGGAGAGGTCAGCACAGCCATTGCCCTGAAGGGTTCGCCAAACACACCAATGTCTCCCAACTCATACATAAACAGTTAATCACTGACCTTTCCTCTTCTCTGGTAAGAAGACCATAGCCTACAAAAGAGAGGTAAACACAGCAACCACCCTAAATGGCTGGCCAAATACACCCATGTTTCCCAACTCACACATAAACAGTTAATCACGGACCTTTCCAGTTCTCTGGTAAGGAGACCATAGCCCACAGAGGAGAGGCCTGCACAGCCATAGCCATGAATGGCTGGCCAAATATGCCTAAGTCTCCCAACTCACACATAAACAGTTAATCACTGACCTTTCCAGTTCTCTGGTAAGGAGACCATAGCCCACAGAGGAGAGGCCTGCACAGCCATAGCCATGAATGGCTGGCCAAATATGCCTAAGTCTCCCAACTCACACATAAACAGTTAATCACTGACCTTTCCAGTTCTCTGGTAAGGAGACCATAGCCCACAGAGGAGAGGCCTGCACAGCCATAGCCATGAAGGGTTGGCCCCAACGCTCCCATGTCTCCCATCTCACGCATGATTGCAGGGTCAAAATCTGCACACAGCCATTAGATGGAAAGCATATATTTACTTATTTCTAAATAAGATAATAATAATAGATCACTTTTGTATAGTGGTGTACCCAAATTCACTGCGTTTTACAACATTCTCCAACATTTTCTAAGTTTCACAAACATAATACATATAATTATGACAACTAACAATGTATAATATACAAGTACATGTGCCATATGAGAAACAGCAATATATAAAGAAAATGAATCATTATATTACTACCTACCCATAATTCCATCTCTCCCAGTCACCACCCCTGCCCCCAACTGACACACACACACAAGCACACACACACACACATGCACGCACGCACGCACACACACACACACACACACACACACACGAACATGAAACAGGTAGCGGTTGGCATGTACAAATCAATCAGAAGGCTTGGCAGAAGAAATGCGTTTTTAGGTTAACTTTGAAAGTTGGGGGGGGGAGGGAGAAGCTCTCAGGTCGGCTGGCAGCGAGTTCCAGACAGTCGGAGCAATGTAACCAAAAGAACGTTCACCGAAGGTTTTCAGGTTTGTTTGGAATTTTGAGCAGTCTTTCTGTCGAAGAACGAAGGGAGCGCAATGGCTGATATTGAAACACTTGAGTCTGTGCAAAACTGTTTGCTGTATGACATCAATGGAAGGTTGGAACACTAAATTGATCAAACACTTATCTACACAGACCTCCATAATTCAACTCTCCAACAAGACATTCTGCCTGTTTGATAGCAAACTATTTCACATGCTCTTCAGAAATGAAATCACTTTGGGACTAATGTGCAGTCAGAAGTGGGCACTTAGTTTCCCTTATCAGATTTCATGACTGAATAGTGTCAATGAAAAAACAAACGAAAAAAGATTTGGCTCCTCTGTCAGTGTCACATTCCGTGGTACTAGAAGCTTTACTTGCACCAAGAAAATACAGCCCATGACCTATGGCCTATGACATAATATATAGCCTGTGACCTCTGACCTGAATGACTATGACTCTGGCAACAGGGTTAATTAGTAGAATAATACAATCGTCAGTGATGCTGTATCTCATTATACAGTAAAACCTCTCATGAAAGACCACCATCGTGATTGACAAGAGACTGTATCTCTTTTCTGACCATGTTTGTAAAACTGTTTTCTT
Organism: Alviniconcha marisindica; assembly: GCA_018857735.1. Classification (NCBI taxonomy): domain Eukaryota; kingdom Metazoa; phylum Mollusca; class Gastropoda; family Provannidae; genus Alviniconcha; species Alviniconcha marisindica. Next base: position 39,426 of record JABMCL010002637.1, on the reverse strand, counting down.
CAGTATCAGTTAAATTATAAACCAACTCCTCTGCAAAGACCACCCCTCTTATAAGACTCCACTTTGTCACTTGTTTGGTGCATTTACTGGAAGAGGTTGTCGCACTGTATTGCCCAACAGAGATCACAGAATTCACAACTTTAACAGGGGCAACATGCTGTCTTCTAAATATGAATGCTGAACTATAAATACTGACTTTCATTTCTGTTGGCCATTATAATGCGTGGCATGAGTCTGTCCTGGCAGTAGTTCCGGAACTGGTCACGCACCATGATTTCTTCTTCAGTCAGTAGAGATTCAAGGTTCAAAGCATCCTTCCAAGTAAATGTGGCTGAAATTCAGTGACAAAAAAGAACTCATTACAAACAGTTTTAAAACAAAGTAACTGAGAAAAGATAAACAAACATCTTCAACAGCCAACTCACATAATTTATGTAACCAAATTACATGACCCATTATAAATAATAAACAAAAAAGCCTCCTCAAAAATGTGAGAGCAAGTCACCATTTCTGGACAGATTGTCCAAGTTCAAGATTAAGTGGGAGGGTAGGGAGGCACAGTCTGTTCCAGAGGAGGGTACCTACCATTCAGCCACCTGGTAGTACTAAAAATGGAGGGCCTTCTGAATGTGATTGACAGAGCTGGTATACATGCAGTACAAAGTGGTGACAGTTCTATGATAAACCACCTGTAAACAGACTGCTTCAACTAGCTTATCTTTTAAGCCATTATCAGTATCACTGTAACTGGTAAAATCAAACCTTCCCATCATGGTGCATTTTTCTCCAACACCATTCCATGCAAAAGCATCAGGTAAGGAATAGCAGGTAAAACAGGCAGTCTGCCAAATGATGATTATAACCTGGAATAAAGTTCTTTTGTTCAAATCTGCTGGCATCAGTTAATGTTAAAGCAACCTGTATGGTGTTCATCATGATCCAGTACAGTACTTGTCCTTTTCAATTTTGTTGTTGCCATGTTGATGTTGATGTAGATAACATACAGCACCATGAACTCATAAATTTGTATGAGGCATAGTGTTATATAAGAGTTGTTATTATTAACCACAGGCTTGAGTTTTGCAAGCACACCGCAGTGCACAGAGCATAAAAATAATTTTAACAAAAAATCTTCTCCTGTTATTTTTCTTTAATCGCCACAGGCACAGATTCTGGTATGTTGCAGTGATGGACAGCTTTAAAAATCTGCCCAGTTTTTTTTGTCTTCAAGTTCTTCAGACAACCAAATGAAGATTTTTTCTGGTTTGCAGTACCACTGATACATTATCATTGTTGCAGCTGCATTATGACTGGAGTGGCTATACTGAGGCCAAGCTCAGAAGGGAAAAGATTCATAACACAAATCACATTTTAATCTTGGCTCACGCTGTGCCACAACACACTAGCACCAGCAAGAACACCAAGGCTTCATTAAAATGCTCTCATGTGCTGCATAATTATGTGGGGACTATCTTCAGCCATAATAAGCTCCTTGCATAACAGCATCCACCCTCCAGAAATCAGATCTAATGGAGATAAATCCCATGAAGACCGTATATGGCAGGGTAATAAAAAAATTACCCCTCCCCCCCCTCGAAAAAGCAGCCGCGCACACAATCCTCTCACCCTGTGGAATGCATTTGTAAACACTAAATGTCCAATACAGGGCCACCCCCAGAGTGTTTAGCTGGAAAAGGCTACAACAACAGCAACACCTTTTTAAAAGCAACATGCTTGCAAATTTAACTGGTTTGATGGCAGTCGCCACCAATGAAATAATGGGCTATAATTTGTTTTACTGTAAAAAGATATGGGAACTGAGTAATATGATAAACATGCACTTTAGGTGCAGGGTATGACAGGCCCAGATTCTGGATGTGATTCACTGTCATTTACTTCTGAAACACCCTTGTGATGTCTACAAGATCATTAGGCATGAAAACACTAACTTACTGAAATCTTCAGTGGTATGCTTGTTATTTACTACTTAAATTGCTGTACGTATCGTCTGCTGCCTCAGCCATTTTGAAGTCGTGGAAGGGAGACAATTCATTTAATGCGAGAATGATGTGTTTGCTCTGTAATTGCCTGGTAGCCTATGCTGCGCAACTATATTAATAAAAAATCAAACAAACAGCATCTTTAAAGCCGTATGGTTTCTGTGGACGCTAAGCACCATGTTTACAGTTTTACATAATATAAACAGCATTTAAATATATGACATCAGGAAAACTTGCTCACATATATAATGCGAAACAGTTAGTAAAATGTATGTGCATTGCGCCCAAATCATTCTTGTGTGGCTTGTCTCCCTTCCAACACGAGTTTGAACTGGCCACCGCCACATATAATGGGGAGCTATACATGCAGTTATTTGATGAAGAAAACTGACTAAACGACAGTAAGAATAGCACTGAAGATGTTGACAAGTTAGCGCTTTCACACCTATTGACCTGGCAGACATCTTGTGACTGTCCCATAAGTAAAATAGGATGAAAGCTCCCTTCCAACAAGGGTTTGAAATGGCCAACACTGCAGACAATGGTATAGCAACTTGGTGCAGTAAATGACAAGATGAATATCACTGAAGATGTCGATGGGCAGCATTTTTGTGCCTCGTGACCTCATAGGGATCATTGAGGTGTTGCAGAAGTAAAACATGATCCAGAATCTGGGCCTGCCATACCCTGCACCTAAAGTGCAGGTTTACCCTTTTCACTAATGATATATATGGCAAGTTTCCAAATATATACTATACTATCCACACAAAAGTTATTCACTGAAATCACCTTTAGATTTTGGAGCGTCATCTTTCGTTGAAGGTGGTGTTGCACTTGTCGATTCTACCAACTGTCAAGGAATATATATATATTATCTATGCTGGTATAAATACAGTTGATTCAAACACATCATGAACTATGAAGTCAGTAAAGAGATCTTTCTAAAAATCCAAAATTAAAGCAGTTCATAAAACTATTGACAGTCAAATGAAAGAAGATCACTTAAGAGTTGTTGAGCTTTTTCCTTTTGCTGTGTGTGTGTGTGTGTGTGTGTGTGTGTGTGTGTGTGTGTGTATGTGTGTTGCATAATTACTTTGTAACATGACGTTCAGAGTAGGGTGTGTGTGTGTGTGTGTGCACACGTGTTTTGAACATTACACATGTGTTTGCGGGTGTATGTTTGTGGAAAAAGCCGGGGCGGGCGAGAAGGGGAGAGTGAGATATATACATATATATTTCTTTTACGTTTTATTTTATTTTATTGTTATTTTAATGTACCTTCTTGAGTCCTGAGCCCATGTGTCAAAAGAAAATTTTCATTTTTATGCTTTGTATATTGATGAATAATAAAGATTTATTTGATTTGATTTGACGTAATCTTCTTTTCCACTCTTCTATAACAATGAACATATGACTGCACAAAATTGTTTCGAGTGTACTTTACATTTTCAATAACGCGTTAGAACTATCTACCTAACTAACTGCTTTGGTGTTTTGCAAGGGAACCCAGTTGTTCGGATTATCCAATCACAGAGCTCATCGCAGACACACCTCCGAAACAACCGCAAAGTGAGGTTGTCGACTTTGACGCACGAACACAGCATACACAGACATATTCTGATGCTTTCTGGACAACTAAAACGTCTCATAACAGTCAATAAAAGTGTAGTACCTCTTGGTGACCTCTCTACAGCGGTTTCAAAACATTACATGACCTTGTTTTACCTGGTTAAATCCACTTTTCTCTTTTGAACAATTGGAAGTTCCAACCCATTTTCTGACATAACGTAAGAAAGGATACGAGACGCTGGCGCCGCTGTCCCTTGACACCTACGGAAAAGAAGCTTGAGGAACCAAACTATTCCTCCCGAAAACTGCGATCGCTGTTCTGGAGCAGGCCATGGTGTTGCTTCTTGCTGCGTTGTTCGTGTACGTAAGATGTTGACCGAAGCAGACAACCTTCACCCTTGACCTCGGAAATATAAAAACTGAATTTTTTGCCCAAATTAATGTGCTCTTTATTTTTTGTATCCGCCAGTCACAATTTCAGTAACAATTTCGGTAAGCACTCTCCCTGTTAAAAACTATTTCGAGTACGACTGTTTACACAAACATGTTTCCGGTATTCTGGGAAATAGAATATCTCGGTGACGCAACCGTGTGGAAACCGTCTCCGATCCAAGCTTTACACTATTCAAGCCTGGCACAAACCAGCATGGCAGACTACAGAGAAGAGGTGCTTCAAGCTGTGGACAAAACCGGCGAGGTGGACACACTGTCCCTCGCCAAGAAACTAGGTGTTAATCACCAAGTTCTGGTCGGTGCTGTCAAAAGTCTTCAGTCACTCGGAGATGTAAGTTGCTTTTGATTTGAGGGATCCAAAAAAGGTCCACATGGTCTGCGAATAGTCAATAACTAGAGAAATTCTGTGTTGCCTGTTTAGTTTTAACCAACCAAATTTAGGAAGCTGCAGACTGTTCGCAACAACGTTTAGATTGTATGATCCGATTTTATTTGTAGTCCCTACAACCATCAGATGATGACGTTACTGGCATGACTGACTACGCTTAGTGAGCTCAGTCAGGCTGTGCCTTGCTCCCTACTCTGAACTTGCCTACCATGTTTCCACACCCTACCCTGGTCTGGTGTACCCCTCACCCCAACCCCGCCCCCACAACTGGTCTATTTATTTTGTTACACATATTCCGAACTACTACAACTAGACTACTGACTTTATTCCCCAGCTGGTTTGACATTGAACCGGTCTGCTGATTCTGTGTACATCATGTCCATGAAAATTGAAAGCTGTTCAAAGTGGTTCACTGATTTTAGTGATTATCTGAGCAGTGAGTAGATCCTCCATATAATCTGGAGGAGTCTACTCACTTTCCCAGAACACTGAGCCAGCCTGTCAGTTCTTATCTTGAACGTTGTGTGTGTCACCTTGTAATGCCTGTGCTTCTCACTGCTAGTGTAGCACTGGCAGTGCTATGCTATGGTCGTATGGATCAGGACAGGAAAATGATCTAGTTTAATTAGTGAACCATAAAAGCTTTCATGGTCAAAGTGGGCAATGCAGGGTCAATAAAGAATCTGGTTCATGACAGGAGTAATACATTTTGAAACAAAAATTAAGACCAGTTGTGAGAAGGGGGGTGGGGGTGGGGGCAGACCAGGGTAGGGAGTGGACAATGGTAGGCAAGTTGAGGGTAGGGCCTAAGCCGCTAAGGGGTAGGGCAGTGGGGTGGGGGGGGGGGGGGGGGGAGCTGAAAATGTTTGCTATGAAGTAATATACTAATAATGCTGTGGATACATGTATACATTTCTGAGTCAGTTTGACTGCTGGGCTGACAGGGCTGTAGACCTTGCTTTCTCTCTAACTTATTCAGTTATTGTTATAATTATCCCACTGTTAACCAGGCTCAGGAACTGCAGAGCCACTAATTAGAGCAGGGCCATGTGTCTGTCAAGAGTATGATTCTATGAAGCTTGGATATATATGGTCTGTCTTAGCCTTCACCTCTGACCCATAGCACTCCCTGGTAGTGGTAGGTAAACTAGAACTGGTAGAGTAGTGTTTAACCATAAGTAGTCTTTAAGTTTAAGCCAGTTACGGGCTGAAAAATCCCACCTGAGGCTGATGGGATTCAAATTCACAACCTTTCAGCCCACATTCCAAAGTATTGTTCTACTAACCAGTATTAGTATTAGATAATTAGTATTATGCAATGGTGGCCAATGAAAACAATTTTGACTGTTGTCTACTTCAGATCCTGAGTGTGGAGCAGGTGCAGAACAAGTACCTACAACTGACTGATGAGGGTTCATCAGTTGTGGCTAATGGCAGCCATGAGGCCTTGGTGTTCTATGCAGTGCCTGAGGGTGGCATCTTGCAGTCTGAGTTGATGGTGAGTGTTTACACGTGTTGGTGTTTTGTGCTATGTCTGCAGTGAATTTTGTGTGTGTGTGTGTTACTGTTACTTGTGTTAGGCATGGTAGTGTAAGTGTGAGGCGTGCTAGTGTAAGTGTGTGGTCTACGTGGAGTGAGTGTTAGAGCCATAGACATGTTTGATGTGCTCAAGGTGAATGAACATTCTACACACTGACTCATTGACTCATGCATGCATACACATGCGTGTGTGTGCACTCGCGCACACACACACACACACACACTGGTAATATTAATAATGCAAATTAAGTGTCTCTAGTCTAGCTTTTGGGCTATGCACAGTCTTTGAAGACTAACGATACGTCAGTAGATGAAAACTCATTACATACAATGTAACAGTTATCGTTTACATCAAAAGCCCAAAGGGACATACTTCAAAAATAGCTAATCATTTCTGTCAAATTACTCAAAACTGACTTTGCAGATGAGTCATTCATACTAATAGTAATACACTGATACAGTACGTTTTCTGCTTCACCTGTCTGTGATTTGTGGCCAGTGTTACAGTAAAGTAACAAAATGAAATGGGTCTGATTGTAGGAGCAAGTTCTTCACCATGGCAGTTGCAGCCTGGACAGAACAAGGCTGGATATGATATGAACATTGTGGCATTAATTACATGGATGTGATGCTAGTCAGCCTTGTTGTGTTTCACGTGCAGAACACCGTGCCAAATGCCAAGGTTGGCTTCAGCAAGGCCATGTCTGCTGGCTGGATCTACATTGACAAGGCTGCTGAAGGGGGGCCCCGTGTCTTCCGCAAGGTATGCCACCTGCCTCTTGCACTCACTTTTCTTCTTCCGCATTCATGATTTCAGTGTCACTTGGTCATTCTGTCTGTATTGATAAGGTTGTTTTTTTTGTTTTTGTTTTTAAATTGTTTGTTGTTGTGTTGTTGTCATTTTTTTTTCCTTCTACTCTATATATATTTGTTGTATTCAGAAAATCATGGAATGGACATTGATGATTTAATTATTTATCTGTAATTCACCCCCAAAAAAGTAAGAATCATTTATGTATACACTGTGCAGTCATGTGAATAGTCAGTTGACAACATGTGCTGTTTTACCAGGTAGAAACAATTGTAGACACGGTGCAGCAGTGTCTGATCGAGATCCGTGGCCTTTCACTGGATGATGTTCCACCTGCAACAAAAGCAGACTACAAGAAGCGAAAACTGATCACAGAAGTGTAAGTTTTTGTTTAACTTGTTAGTTCATCCAACGCTGATTCAGAGCTATTGTGATTGTAACTTGAAGGTATGTTTGAAAAGTTTCATTTGTTATGGAAAACATGGAGCATTTAGATTAGCTGAGTATTTCTCTGAGTTATTTGATTTGATTATCATGTGTTGTGTAACTTACTATAAAACTAGGAAAAAATGGCAGCTTGGTGCATTACCATTACTAGTCTCCATTTGAAAAACAAATGGGGGGGCGGGGGTACTCTAATTTGATAATGATTTACGATTTATCTCTGTAGAGCTACTGACATTGATGGTCCTGACTAAAATGATTTATGCATTAAGGTGGGTGAAAAAGCATGCAACATTTTGCTGTTTCACTGATCATGGAAGGCATGGTCACAAGAATATGTGCACAAACCAAATTGTCTGGAGTCTGAAGCAACACAAACCCAGGCTCTGTCTTTTTACGAGCTGAGGGCTTTACAGCTGGGCCAGGTGACTGAGCAGCCTACAAATCTACAAGAGCGTCATGTGTACTACTTTGTCCTATCATCCTGAGGTGACCCGATGTGGTTAACGGGACATTTAAAGCCCTAAAACGAACTTACTGCTTTGTCCTGTTGTTGCAGGTGCTTTGCTGTTGTATGTAATGTCATTATTCCTGCTGTCGGTGACTGTCACCTGACTGATGTAATTTATCGGTTTTGTCACAATCATTCCACTGACAAAATGCGTAGATTGTATTGTATTTGTAAAGGCCAGGTTGTGTTTGTTAAAGGTTCTGCCTGTTGTAATCATGAATGGGAAAGAGAGTAAAGACTGCATGGTACTTGCTGAAGAAGGAAAAGAACTAACTGACTGCTTTGTCCTGTTGTTGCAGGTGCTTTGCTGTTGTCATTATTCCTGCTCTTGGTGATGGTCACCTAACTGATGTGATTTATGAGTTTTCTCACTGTCATTCCATTAACAGAATGTGTGGCTTGTAAAGACCATGTTGTGTGTATTAAACGTTCTGCATGTTGTCATTGAACAGGAAAGAGACTGGGTATTTGCTGAAGAAGGGAAAGAACTTCACTTTGACAGTGGAAAAACCTGAGGTGGACCTTACACCTGCCATGATTCAGAGGTAGGTCTGTGTGTGTGTGTGTGTGTGTGTGTGTGTGTGTGTGGTGCACATGCGCATGTGTATGAGAGAGAGTGTGTGTGTGTATGCGTGCACGCATGTATGTTTAAATGTATGCTTACATGTGGTGTTCATGTCAAATTTTCAGTACTTGTGAATAATGCACTTGTGTGTGACTGTTGCAGTGGCTGGTAAAAGTAACCAAATGAGTGTGCTTGTGTGTGATGGATACAGTGAATTATTGCTTGCAACATGAATACAGTGGCTCATGGAAGCATTGAAATGAGTGTGATTGTGTGTGACAGTTACTGAGTTAGTGTTACATTCACAGTCAGTCATAAATTTGTTTGTGTAGATATATATATATATATGTTGCAACATCTCATGGAATCATTGAAATGAAAGTGCTGGTGTGTTACCGTCTGTGTTACATTTACAGCCAGTCATGGATTTGTTTGCATGTTTGTTCCAGGGGCTCATGGAAGACGAAGCAGTTCAAGCCGTACAACTTTGACGCCCTGGGCGTTCCCCCCGACACCGGCCATCTTCACCCCCTGCTCAAAGTGCGCACTCAGTACCGCCAGATCTTCTTGGAAATGGGGTGGGTACTGCTGATACCATGGTGCTCATTCAAGCATAAAATGTTCTTGTCAGTAAAGTCGAGCCTCCACAGGTGACTTCTTTTGTGTGTGTGGGGGGGGGGGGGGGGGGGGGGGGTCAAAACATTCAGACAATAGATTCAAAACAAAGTCATGGGTTTTTGTTGTTGTTGTCATTCAAAGGTGGCAATTATATGTTGTTGTTTTTTAAATTTAGGATTATAGGAGTACGATATATTTTGTACCAATCTGAAATGTAATAGGGCCGTCTTATTCTGTGATTAGTCACATCCAGAAAAGTTGAATGGTTCGACTCCACAAGTGTATGTCTCTGTATAATTCATCATTTTGAATTAAAACAGGCTCTGGTTTCATTGAAATTCAGCTGTGGTTTGTTTATATCCTAACCAGTCAAAAAGAAACAATGAAAATGACTGTATGTCATGTGCCTTTTGATTGGCAGGTTCACAGAGATGCCTACAAACAATTTCATCGAGAGCAGTTTCTGGAATTTCGACACCCTTTTCGTGCCTCAGAAACACCCTGCCCGCGATGCACAGGACACCTTCTTCATCTCAGGTAGGCATCACATGCGGTCTAAAACATTTAAGCAAATGGGCATTGTAAGCTAATTAGCAGAATGCCACCTTGAAGCTGTGTTCTGCACACACACACACACACACATACACAAAAACACATTTGCTTCTGCTGTTGAAATAAAACAAGGAGGAATTAAAACAATGTTTTGTAATAAAACTGAGTTGATGTTGACTGAGAGACCACCGACCCCCTACACCCCCTCTCCTCTGGCCCACCTTTTGATGGTTTGCTGTCAACAGCTGGTGCTCTGCAAGTACATAACGTAGGAAAGATGTGTATAGATAATAGAAAGAACAAAGAGCCAGCACCCCTTTAAACCTTTACCACTTTCGGCTTGGGAGCCCATAGGTGTCTTAAACACAGATGAGAACTGGACAGGTATTTTTACACAACAGTCTGGAACTTCTGTTCCTAAGAAATGGGGGAGTGTTTTAGTTAGTTTTTTTTAGCCACTAGGTCAAAATTTGTCTTGGTATAGTTCATTTGAATGTGTAGCCACTAGCTCAAAATTCTTCTTGGTATAGTTCATTTGACTGTGTAGCCACTAGTTCAAAATTCTTCTTGGTATAGTTCATTTGAATGTGTAGCCACTAGCTCAAAATTCTTCTTTAGCGATACCTAGTTTCCCTTTATGTTTTTGACTGTGCCACTAGCTCAAAATTCTTCTTGGTATAGTTCATTTGAATGTGTAGCCACTAGCTCAAAATTCTTCTTGGTATAGTTCATTTGACTGTGTAGCCACTAGCTCAAAATTCATCTTGGTATAGTTCGTTTGACTGTAGCCACTGGGTCAAAATTCGTCTTGGTATAGTTCATTTGACTGTGTAGCCACTGGGTCAAAATTCGTCTTGGTATAGTTCATTTGACTGTGTGTTGCAGACCCCTCAACTGCCAGTGCCTTCCCTATGGACTACCTTCAGAAGGTCAGCAAGGTTCACAGTGAGGGGGACTTTGGCTCCACAGGGTGAGTATAGCTCCAGGAAAAAAGACCCCCAACCTACCCCACCCCACCCCCACCCAGCAAACTGTATCATTCACAACAGCAGCAGAATGAAGAACAAAACAAGTGGAAAAACCAGGCAAATACAATCCGTCAACAACAACAAAAACGGAAAAAAACTCACATTATGGTTTCCACCTGACATACGGTGAAAGTATGTGAAAATAGCTGATGCCATCAGTATTACTTCATCCCAACAGAATCTTGCCTTAAGAAGCAGAGGAGTACAAAAGACAGTTGAATCATTGTGTGGAGTAGAATTTCTCTCAGAGGAGTTCATTTTAGGAGATTTCTACATGAGTGTACACAAGCGTGACATCAGTTTGTGCTGCTTTGGCAACCTCATTTTGACTGAGATGATGACTGGCCTGTGGCCTGAATGACCTGTTGCTGTTGGTATTCCGCAGCTACCGCTATGAGTGGCTGATGGAAGAGACGGAGAAGAACGTTCTAAGAACACACACCACTGCTGTCAGTGCACGCATGCTGTACAAGCTTGCACAACAGGTGAGTGTGCATGTGTGTGTGTGTGTGTGTTGCTAGCTGTTGCAAGTTGTTCCATAAAGTTCAATTCAAGATGGTATCTATACACTCGGAAAAGGACCGGGACTACTATGCATTGTGAAGCAAGTAAAATGTTTAGATAATAAATAAGACAACAGGGTATCTGAACAAATACATGGTGTGATACAAGACTACAACATGTGGTCAGTCTGATGGTAACAATAACATTAAACAATTGACCAGCTTCAGTAAAATTTGGAATGGCATATGTCTGTTATTTATTTACGGTACTATTGCATAACTTTCCTTCTCCATGTTCACCCTGATATCATATATAACTGTTATGGTTGACTGGACGATAAAAACCAATTACCTATCTGTGTATTGTTCTCCAGAAGGAATTCAAGCCTGTGAAGTACTTCTCCATAGACCGGGTGTTCCGCAATGAGAACCTGGACGCCACACACTTGGCTGAGTTCCACCAGATCGAAGGAGTGGTAGCTGACTACGGCCTCACCCTTGGTGACCTCATGGGCGTCATCAATGAGTTCTTCATGAAACTAGGTCAGTCAATAAATGTTGATCCATAAAAAACTCAGGTTTGTGTCATTTATTTTGTTTTGGGCTGTTTTTTTCGATAATAAAGAAGTTTTAACTAGAGGCACGCTGCCAAACATTTCTTGATACAAAGAACATGTTATTTAACAGTTAGTCATCTCATCATGTATATGTTAATAAAGGATCAACAATGATCACTTTTTTTGGATTATTATATAAGTCAAGTTATAGAGTAGAATTGTGGTTGGGTGTCTGGTTTGGTTGAACAGTGCAATGTTGTTCATAAAGAGAAAAAAAAGAGGAAAAAACAGTTTCTACTTTTTAAAAACTGTTATGCATATATTTCACTGAGGCTTGTTATTTACATGCTAGTTATGTTTCAGGGATGAAGAAGTTGCGTTTCAAGCCAGCGTACAACCCCTACACTGAGCCCAGCATGGAAATCTTCGGTTATCACGAAGGTACTGTGACAGTGTTGCAAGTTTACTGTGGCTCATGAATTTGAACTGCCGTCTGACTGTTAACAGTTTTGTACTTTATTCATTCAGATACCATCTACAACTGAACCATACTACTTACCATGCTACTTACTTAATTCTGTTATGTGTTTTCAGGTCTGAAGAGATGGGTTAGGTAACAGTGGTGAGTGCAGATGTCTTGTGGTGCATCACAGTGTCCTACTATTTTATTTGTGTCATCACAGGTCTGAACAAATGGGTGGAGATTGGCAACAGTGGTGTTTTCAGACCAGAGATGCTGCTGCCGATGGGGCTGCCTGAGGATGTCTCCGTCATTGCCTGGGGATTGTCGCTAGAAAGGTCAGTGCACAGAACAGTCAACAGTTGTTACTTTGCAGCTGCTACCAGACAGGTTGGTCATCCATGCAGTGTTAAGTCATCTCTAGTCTTATAGGCACAATTTTTTTGGGGGGGCCCACTTGGGCAGTATTTCCAACCAAGGAAATGTGTGGCAGAGCATATCCAAATATACAGGCGCATGTTTTCCGGGGTGGGTGGGGAGGGTAGGTAAAACAGCTGTTAATGTCTGTAGTGGTATGTGAGGCACATGATAAATGATGTAAATTGAGAGAATGAAGCCACGTGCAAAATCACATTATTCTCTGGAGACTTCTGCACAGAACAAAGACACAAGCAGGCAGCTGAAGGCCAGTGTGCATTTCTTCACACTCCTCTTTGTCTCGTTAGCTTTTCATTAAAGTAAGTGTCAGCAAACTGTATAGAAAAATCACCTTTTGTTTCCATCTTTCTTTTCTTTGCCTTGTGCAGACCTACCATGATCAAGTACGGCATCAACAACATTCGTGACCTCATCGGTCCCAAAGTCAACTTGCAGATGGTTTACGACAACCCAATATGTCGTCTTGATAAGTAGACGCGGTGCAGCAAAAAAGAGCAGCTGTGACGATAAAGAACTGTGACACTGATTGACTACAAGGCAGCAATGGCAAACAGTTGCTTCACGTAATCTCCATCAGATGAAAAATAATCTTGCGATGATCAAAGGGATGCTCTTTATTCACATTGTGCTGTTCCAGCATTTTGGGGTGCATGTGAGGACATGGTGTTCATTTGCAGCTGAACTATGTTCATGCAATGCCGGCTCTTTTCATCATCGAGTCCATGCAAAGTTGTGAAACAACAAAGAGAGGGTGTGCCCTGATGCAGAATGATTCTGTTGGTGATGGCACCTCACCCTTTCTTCCCTACCTCCTGGGAGTCCAGTCCCAGCCAGTATTGTCTCAAAGACAACTGGACATTAAACAGGGTAGTGTGTCTTAACAACATATTATCAATTGCTTTTCAGCTTTGGTTGTTGTTTTTGCAGCACCAAACTGCAGAGTTTTTGACATATTTGGATATTTATCTCTGTGTGCTTTTAACATCTAGTCAAGCTCAGAGCTGCGAATAATGGCAGGAGGATGTCCATTTCTGCAGGAGATGCATCCATTAAAAAAAATTAAAAAATGTGGCCTATGCATCACATGCTGAGCTGCTGTCTTAAGGGAGAGTTTAGCAGAGGTGCATTACGGCTTAAATTGAAAGCAACATGGCGCCCCAGTGAAGTGTGCCGCCATTTGTTCATCCAAAGAGCATCTTCACACACTGTAGTTTGTGGGACAAGTTGAACATGAAGAGTAGCTTTCATTATTACCCCTGTCATAATTTCAGTGTGATTTTGGTGTGATATGGACAGGATTTGCGTCAGTTATCAGTGGCGCGGCTTCTTAAAATCTCAGCCATTGACATCTCTCCACAACATAAACTGTGACACTACCAACAGCAGCCATGTGCTTCACTTGAGGTGAAGGTTCATGGGGAGCTGAATCAACAGCGGATAGTAGCATCTGATTCAACAGACTGTTTGTTTTTGGCCAAATCAAAATAATGCTTTGACAGAAAGTCTAGACCATGGTTTTGGCACATGGGTTTATGCTGCAAGTAATTTCAGTTCTCCAACCAGCGTTGGCCCCATTTATGCAATATTTTGAATTCAGGGGTTTTGTGCATGCAACTGGAGCTCCTGTTACACTAAATTAGACTGCAGTTTGGTTTGATTCACCATGTTGCAAAATTCTTCACTGGAAATTTTCCATCTGTTCTCCCTTCCGGCTTCAGGCTAGACTGTTGCATGCTGAATGTTATGGGTCAGTTATGTCTGTGTATCACTGCAAAGGGGGGGGGGGGCACTGAGGATGCGGAAATTAAGGTCCCTACTTTCGCAGAACCCAGAACTGCCAACGGTTCTCCCAGCCACGGGTAGGTCAGAATATAGCCACACATGCTTCACGTACTGCCAGGAATTTCTCGTTCTAATTTTGACCTTCCCAGTTCATTCAACTTCATGTTCTTCCAAATCGTCACCCTGGTGTCTTCCTTTGCATTAGGTTTGGCTAGTGCAGGTATCCACTTGGGCCCACAGAACATGGGTCACCCTGCTTGAGGCCACATGAGACTGATCCAGGTTCCTGTGTTGAGAGCCTGTGGAATGTAAGTAGGCTCCATAACATGTGTTTTTCTACAACAGGCTGAATGGGCATTCATAATTGGATCAGGTATGGATAGCTTTGGGTTTAGTTACGTGCATTTTCCTTTTTTTTGAAGAGGTGCTATTACAGTATTAGATAAAATCCAAGAGCTGACTGACTTACTGAAACAGACCCATGAAAGAGATCTGCCATATTTGTAAAATTTATTGGGTTTTTGTTTGTTTTATTTTTGTTTTTTTCTTCTTCCACTGACACTTCACAGAGTAGTGACTGGTGGATCGGATGGCTCAGGTTCTAATGTTATTTTGTTTCCCGTTGCATATTTAAGGAGCGTGACCATTCTTGCCTGTTGTTGGATTTCCCATGTTGCATTTGTGTTTAGACTGAGTCTTGTAGATCTGACGTGGGTATAGTTTTACATAATATGATATATCAATATGTGAAGGTGTTTAATGCATGCATTGACTTGGTTTGTGTTTGTTTGTTCTGAGCTGACCCTGTGAGATTGACAAGACATTAAAATACAATAACCAACCAACTTCAAATACGAACACATTCAGGAAAGTACTTTTATTGAACATAGAATCACCGTTTGTCATCAGTCACACTATATCATCATTTGTCAGCAGTCATACTATGCATTATATTTACTGATGCATTTTTTTCTTCTTCTTCTTTTTCTTTCTATACTTCAATATCTAACCCAGTTATGATCCAGTGACTGAATTTTTAAAAAAAATCCAAGCTGAGGTAACAAAAGCTGCACTTGTACTTTTTGAAGTTTCTGCAACAGTTTATCATGGCGTCATTGGTATTGATGACATATGCTTTGTAAGACAGTACATGTATACATTATTACAGTAGGCTACCACAGGTACCTGAAGCAAATGTGTTTTGATAAAACACAAAACCTGTTTCAAAACATCATGCACACACAAACACACATTCTGGTCATTTTGAATAACATACCAGACCTGTTTCAAAAAATAAAATAATGCACACACAAATACACATTCTGATCATTTGGAATCATAAACCGGTATTGCACAAATTTAAATGGCTATATCATCTTGTTATGATTATTATTTGTTGTTAATTGTTGAAAGGGTGTGTTTGAAAGAGTGTCACTGAGTTGTTTATTATATCTTTAATTTCATTTTGGTTAGTGAGATTTTATTTTTTTACAGAGTTTTAGATAACCCTATGTGGTTGCCTGGACAGAGTTTTAGTGAAAAATGTTTTAATTAATCTTGCAACTTTTTTGTTTGTCAAAACTTCTTGGTCATATAATTTTATAAAGCTCATAAAGACAACAAAACCATGTTTGCAAGTTTTGCCACAAGTGACAAAATGTAATGTCACAGTTTTTTCTAAATCATTTTTATTTTGGTCAGGGAGATTGATTCATTGATTTTTTTTTTTTTTGCATGATTATGGTGAAGAGGTTTTGTGAAAGTTTTTGCTTGTTATAAGCTTGTTAGTCCTAGAATTTAGAACTGTAGAAAAAGAAATGCTTCCTAATTTTGCCCTTTTAAGGTTTGCCTCTGCTTTGTTTTTACTTTTTTGCAAATTATTTTCATCCCTACTGTACATTTCTTGTGAGCATCCATATAATGAAATTATTTTGGGATGTCCACAAAGTGATAATATTTACCATTTCTGTCCATCTTAAGCTTGATGGTGCAAGGATTCCAATGGGATTTTGATTCTTTGCTTCCTTCAGATACTGGTTAAAGTGCATCATGTATGCATAAATATTTATTCAGTGCTTTATGTACAGAGCTGCCAACCTTTCGCAAGATTTGAGTGTAGCAAGATCTGATTTTGAGCACAATGCACATGTTCATATGAATGAACAGAACCCATGCTCATATATTCAGTTGCAAAGAGAACTATTTCTCTCTCAGTGGTTTGTCAGCAGGCCAAGTTTCTGCTCTCAGATTCTGGTAAGTGTGGTGAGTTCCACTGTCATAGGTGATATACTGCAGTGGCACATCAAATATATATATAAATTTTATGTGACACATTAAAATGGGATAGGCAGTGTTAAGTGGCATTCTGTAGCAGACAACAGATTGTAAAACTGCCTCAAGGCGGTGGGTTGCAAGGCTAATTACACTTAGAGGGATAGAGGGTATAAACAGCTCGCGCATGGGCAGTAGATGACACATTCATTGTCTTTCACACACTTAAAATATGAACACATTGAATAATTATGAAATTGTTAGTGTTGATTAACTCAGCTGTGCCATTGTCAATATGACACTGACACCGCATGGCCTTTGATATTGTATACGTTTTTATTTTAAATTTTGGGAGTAATGATTTCAACATGAGCATGACATCAGAGTACAATCTACTCAAACCATGACAAAAGTATAAGGGTTGGCAGCTCTGTAATTGCTGTACTATTTTGTTTTTGTATTAGTGATTAGATTATTCATGACTGCTTTTGTTCTTTTGTCTTTTTTGCATAGACACATGCCTCAGTAAGACATGTGACAGCACTGTGGACCTCTGTCCACAGGGCATAGTGGGCACTTGCAAAACCGGCTTCTGTTAAATTAGTGTGCCCCATTACCTGAAATAGTCTTTTGACTCTCACCACTTATCGTTCTTCGAATCATAGCTTAATGCAAAGTTAGCATTGAGCTTTGGCACAATTTTAGCTCCAGAAAAAGAAAGGAAGTCAGAGTCTGGGCCATGGATGCCATTTTTCCCCCAAACCAGTTTGATTCACATTAAGAAGAAGAAGAAGAAGAAGAAGAAAAAAGATGGTGAGGGTTGGGGGAACCCAAGACATCAGGAAACCAGGATATCCTGAAGAAATCCACTAATGTTCATGGTCTAAGTTTAAAAAAAGTTAGATGGCAAGAATTTAGAATAAAATATGTTAAAAAAAGGAAAAAAAGAATCCACTGAATCCTCCACCATTTACGAACCAGTATGCTAATTCCATGCTAACCAGAGTTCACTATCTGTTGTTCAAACGTTGTCAGTCGCTCGTCTTCATGGATGGAAGAGAGTGGGGATCCAGAGTAAGGGCGATTTTGCACATCTTGACAATCTTTTTCCTTAAGTTGTTAAAATATAGGTATTAAGTAGCCTGCTTATGAAGATGCACATAATAATAATGAACATTTTTAGTGTGTTAAATTTAAAACTTTAAGTGCATACATGAAATGACAAACAGTGAATCCTTAAATGACTGTGATGAATGCTTGGTAGACTGTATATTATTATATATAGTGAAAATGCTTGTTGCAACAGCACTACAATGATTCCAATCAACTGATATGACATGTCTATTTGTGACTGCAATTGGCTGATAATGTGACTGATCATAAGATGGGCAGGCATGTCTGTTTGTGAAATTGAATGCAATGGATGCATCTATCTAAATTTGAAATGAACTGTGTGCGTGATTCAGTGCAATGTTGTTCACTTCACAGCAAATAAATCTGCAATAGAGTGCTCATTATACGTGGCTTTGTTGTTCTCTCCAGTCTGGCCCTGTTTTGGTTTCCTGCCACTCACTCTTCCTGATTGTTGTTGTTGTTGATCACTTTTATAATATGGCACTCTTCTCCACTCTCAAGCAGACTCACCGCGCTCTTGTCATGTGATTCTAAATGAGCATTGCTTTTTATAGTGCATTTTGAATATGCACCAAAGTGCACTTACTGGACTGTTTGGTTGTTAAATTATTGCTGGTGCCACAAGAAACTGCTGCTGTCTTGGTGCAAGTTCTGCGTACACCATACAACCATGCACCAGGTCACGTCACTTCATGCGAAGCCATATATATAGATATATATATATATATATATATGTAGGGTGCATGTGTGTTTAACTGTAAACTGCCACCTGCACTTTTGGCAGGAAGACTGGGATCTTTTATGTGCTACTGCAGTAACACAGGGGTGGAACAGATACCCAAGTAAGAGTCAACACAAAAAGTTGACCCTCAAGAAGAAAATTGTCCTAGCATTCCTAATTTAATGAGCTTCATAAAATTTAATAATCATGCCTGCTTTTAGTAGACTGCATGTGAAGTATATTAAAGAACATTCTGTCTGATGCTTTTTGATCACACACATGCACTCACAGAATAAACGCCAGTTATATTTACTTCTCATCATTCTTGTTTCTCTCCTGAATGTATCAAATTCTTCATACACATTGTACACGCACACACATACAGAATATATAGAAAAAATTAGATTCCATTCATACTTCTCATCATGAGTATATTGCTCTCAAGATTACTGCCTGAACATTTCATCCAATTCTTCACACACACACAAGATGAATCCAATCAAACAAAATATACAAAATATAAATATCTGTTTTTGTTGTTTTTTAATGGCATTTCTTGCTTATATGTCTGTCACATGATTTACCAGGCCTTCTTCCCATCACAGACACAGGCAAGTCAAGTTTTGGATGAGCATACAATCACTCTATCTGCCAAACATGCAAGTACACTGATGCACTCATACACACACACATTCACTCACACCTACCAACACACACACATGCATACCTCAACACTCACATCTACACTCACACACCTCCACAACACTCTCTACTTTGTATTGACCCTCTGGCCCATCCAGAACTTGGGCTTGTCTTTAAAGGTTTTTGAGATCTCTCCAGCTGAACGTCGGATCTTTCTCCTCTCCACCTTGTGCTGGTGCAGGGCCTGTGCCCTCTCCTGCTCATGGGAACTCTGCAAATCAACAGACACAGTGCATTTTATACAGTGTGTGTGTGTGTATATATACCCAAAGCTGTCTGCACATCAACAGACAGTACATTTTATACAGTAAATGAGGCTGTCTGCACAAAGACACAGTACAGTATATCCAAAGCTGTGAGGTTGTCAAGACGTCAACACAATACATTTTGTACAGTATACCGCTAGCTCTGAGACTGCATATCAACACATTTGGGACAGTGTGTATGTGTGTGAGGCTGTCTGCATATCAACAGATGCAGTACATTTTGTACAGTTAACCCAACGGCCAAAGCTCTGAGGCTGTCCGCACATCAACAGACATAGTACACCTTAGGCTGTCTGCACACAGTACAGTATACTCAGTGCCATGAGGCTGTCTGCACATAGACATAGTGCGCCTTAGGCTGTCTGCACAGACACAGTACAGTATACTCAATGCCACAAGGCTACAACAGGGATCCCCCTAGATTTGGGTTTCATATACAAATTTGCAAGAATGGACTCCTTAAAAAAAAAAATTTTTTTTAAAGGAACTGGATCCTTATTTTTCTTCTGAATATCTCTACACTAGTAGTACATACATCCATATGACTGACTACTTCATTTACTGTGTAAAAGTCTAATCAGTCAAGCTCATACAGACATTAACAGGAGATCTCTACAGTGCCTACTCTTTGCCAGTGCAAAGTGCTTCACAAAAAACACTGTAACAAAACCAGGAGAAAAAGGTAAATAACTCTAACAATCTCTCCAGTCCAGCCACATGGTTGAAGACATGTGAGCAGCAGGTCACGTAAGCAAATAAGCAAAAGGTATATTCTGCCACTCATTCCATTGAACTTCTTCAATTTGTAGGTGAGCAGCTGGTCAGGTAAGTAAATAAGCAAAGGGTATGTTCTGCCATTCATTCCACTGACCTTCTTCAACTTGTAGGTGAACTCTTTGTTCCCGATGGATGTGTGGTGAGTGAGCTCGGCCTCATCTTTCAACCTCTCCCCCAGCGTTTTCCTGCAAGCACAACATCATCCATCACATAATAATGATGTGCTCTTTTATGTGCTGTTTATCCATATTGGGGCACATAACCCATTACAAAAGTTCTTTCATGTGCTGTTTCTCCAAACTGGGGCACGCACATAGCCCACTATAAAAGCAAAGAACCAAAATACAGTCAAAATAAACTTCCACGAGCACACACACACATGCCTTAGGTGGCAAAGGACAAAAAAAAATCTTCTTTTTTTATCCTCCGTGTGATTTGCTGCTTGTTTCTTCCCTTCCTCCAGTTTTGCAACATAAGAAAGGCAGGCAGGCAGGCAGAGACAACACAAGACATTCTTCAGACAATTGCCTAAAAGAAGACTAAATGGCATTTCCTAACTTCATTATTGCCTGTACAAGTGGAATGAGTATACTGCTGTTTCTAGATGCTAAAAACTAAATCAACTGTCACAAACTTTAAAATTCTTAAAACCAATTAATTAGCCTGACTGGACGTTTGGCAGCCTCACAAGCAAACAAATGCTCCAGCTGTAGTGCCACACCGGGTCAAAATAAAGACCACAGCACAACAGCAAAGCGTACCAACGAGTTCAAGGTAGCGTGTAGTTTGCACTTACTTCAGATGCTTCTTTTTCCAGTTTGCTCTGAAATTCTCCCCATCCTTCATCTCAAAGAATTTTGGCTTTCGCCCCGGATCTGGCGCTTTCCTCTTCTCTGGCTGTTTGCTGCTCTTGGCTTTTGCTGGCGGTTCTTCAGAGTCATCCTCGTCTGATTCAGAACTGCTGCTCTCCTCGCTTGGCCGACCCTCCAGTTCTTCCTCCTCCTCTTCCTGAAAAAGTAAACAAGTGGTGATATACTATAGCAATACTACTACTAATAACAGATAAATCTCATAAAGTGCCATTCTCCAGCACGAGTTAAACTCATTACGCTGTACAAACAAATTGACAAAAACCACATTTGCATGCATTTCAACAACAGAACCTTAAGTATAGTATTCTACCGTCCACATATTCACCTCGCAAACAATATTTATACATATCTATATGCATACAAAACCACACACACACACATCCTCACACATACATGTGCACCAATTAGTCTCTGATCACCCACTCAAATATGCATTAAAATTAGTGAATTATCAATACTCTCACCAAAACTTTTTAATGCGGACAGCTGGAAACTGCAGTTTGCCCAGTGTAGTGAGTTTACCTCTCTCTCTCACAAACACACACCATCACCCCCCCCCCCCTTTCACACACACACTATCTCTCACCACCCCCACCCCTCCACACACATGCCCTCTCTTTCTCTCTCAAACACACATACACTCTCTCTATCTCTCATTCAGACACCCCCCTCCCCTCTCTATCATACACATATGCAAACACACACACACACACTTCCTCAATCTCTCTCATACACTCCCTCCTCTCTATCACACACACACACACACTTTCTCAATCTCTCTCTCACACACTCCCCATCTCTATCACACACACACACACACCCATGCACACGCACACAAACACTGACCTCTGCGACAGCCTCAAACTTGTCCATGATGCTCTGCTGGTCCTTGGCCTTGCTGACCTGCAGACGGGCCAGCACCGGGTTCAGCAGCCGGTACTCCTCCGACTGTGTGTCCACCTGGAAGTCCTTGTCCTCAAACATGGCCTTGAACCGAGGGTCATCCAGCAGGTTGGTGCCTGCTCGCTGCACACACAGCAAGACATTTTATCTTGAATTGCACATCCACACAGGTATACAACACAGGGTGTAGAACTCAGCGTTGTACAGCAGTACGGTGCCCGCTCACTGTTCACACAAGACATTTTACCTTGAATTGACATCCACACAGGTATACAACACATGGTGAGAACTCAGCATCATACAGCAGTATGGGGCCCACTCACTGTTCACACAAGACATTTTACCTTGAATTGCACATCCACACAGGTATACAAAACATGGTCTAGAACTCGGCGTTGTAGAGCAGTATGGTGCCTGCTCACTGTACACAAAAGACATTTAATTTTACCCTGAATTGACATCCACACAGGTATACAACACATGGTCTAGAACTCAGCATCATACAGCAGTATGGTGCCTGCTCACTGTACACACAAGACATTTTACCTTAAACTGCACATCCACACAGGCATACAAAACATGGTCTAGAACTCAGTGTTGTACAGCAATATGGTGCCTGCTCACTGTACACACAAGACAGTTTACCTTGAACTGCACATCCATGCATATGATATCCGGCTAAATGCACAGACAAAATTAATGTGGCTCATCTGTGCACTGAAACCATGCCAATGGGCCACACTCCAGTGCGTTACATGCCAAGGACGCAAACCCTAATCGTCAAAGGTTAGCCAACAAAAGCTGAAAGAAAAAAATCCCAGAAAACTGACCTTCATTTTCTTCTTCTTGCTCATCTCTCCTGCAGCCAATTCCTCTTCTTCTTGCTGCAGTCGGAATGCCAGGTCTTTGTTCACAGGTGGCAGCTTTCTCCTCTGTCATTGCACACACACACACATCAAAAAATAAATACTGCTATCAGAAACAGTACAGACTCACACTCGCTGACCTTCAGCTCAAGGCTTTCTACATTTCTCTTTACACTGCCCTTTTCTCCCTCAAGGGTGACTGAAGGCTACATAACCAAAAACATCATCCCTCTCTCCCAGACCACTCTTCGTCTTACAAAAGTTTCTTCACTCCACAGTCATAGATGTCAGTTCAACAAATCACAGTATGGTCTAGAATATATATGACAATACTTTTTTTCATGGGTTCAGTGCTTCAGTACATTCTATGCCATTCTGTCATCTGTGGAAGCTGTCATCATTGCACATTCCAATCCAAGCTTTACATGCATAAATAAAAATGATAACTAAATGCCACTCTGCAATTCAAACAAACTGATCTCTCTCCCCCCCCTCTCTCTCCTGTCACCCTTGCATAACCATCATGGTTGACTGGGCATTAAAAAAAGCAAGTTTCCACACCCACACATAACAACCAAGACCTAAAAGAACAGAAGACACAAATAAAATAAAAAAATAAAAAACCAGACAGAAAGACAAGAAGGAGAGACAGAAACAGAAACAGACAGAGGGAGAAAGGAAAAAAAGTGAGGAAGAGACTGTTGGGGGAGAGGGGGGGGGGGTAGATATGGTATAGTGGAGGAGCAGGAATGGGAAGAAAGGTGGCAGGACTTACCTTTATCTTGAGCCTATTGTCAGTCTGCTCATCAATCTTTTTGCGGATCTGCTCCTTTCGGTACTGTTCATAGGAGAACGGCTCTACCATCGACTTGAACTGGAACATAAATGACAACCATCATAAATCATTAAGTGACAGTCCACAGATAAAGAATTACTGTGTGTCACAATTTAACCACAGAGACATGCCACACTTAACGCCCATCACATCCAACATTATTTTACCAAAGAAATTCTCATTCTGCATTTGATCTGTCCATGCAGAGACAGTTGGAGCATTGATGACATCAAACTTCTGACTCAAGTCTGGTCCAGATTACAGATACAGATGTAAACACAGCAACAGCACAGGCAAAACAGAGCTGAGCCAGGTGTGGGGCCAGTCCTGGGCATAGAAGAAGTGGCTTCTTCTTCTTTTTCAGCATTCCAGGACTGTCCTCAGACATCTAGCATAATGGTGTTGATGAATCGGGTTGTCCGCCGCAGTTCCTGTTTGGCTCCACTGGGCTCCTTGTGGCAATGCTGTGCTGTTAAAGCCTCGGTTCCCAAAGGTACACTTTCAGGCTGTCATAATTTGCACATGTGCACTTGTGTCAATCTTAATTTGGGCAAAGGGGCAGGGCTTTGAGGGGCAAAAATTGTGAACCGAAAGACATAGTTCAGCAACTGTTTGAAAGTAATGGCTGGCCTTGGAATCTTGAAGTGATCAATGTGTGCGAAACTGAAACCGCAGCACTGTCTATATCACTAAATAAGCCCCGCCCATTTGTACTCAAATTGTCCTTGCTTCAAAGCTTTTGAGTCTTGAAATCAGACAAAATTCACTTTCATCAACACAGCGATTGAGCAAATGGAAAGCTGAGAGTGAATTTTACATCTGTGCAGTGTCATATTCAAGCGATGGTCTGATTTCCAGATATTTATGATAAACCAGCAGCAATGTGACCATGTCATACTTTGAAGAGAATTTGTTTCAAATTTCCTGGCCCGCTATTTATAGGCAAGCTGACCCTTTAAGATGTTAGAAGGGGTGCAGTCTTTGGATGACTTGTAATGGCGGTTTGCATGGTATGGAGGGAGACAGTCACTGTATGCAGGCATGCAGTTTCTGTAACGCTGTGCCCCATGTTTCCTTGTACAGGGTGCAGAACTGCAGAACATGTTCTTGAATTTGTGGGCCTGTCTCACTATACAGGCAGTTGACAGCGTGTGACAGACCATGGCGATACAGAAATTTTAAACAAGAATGACTGTTAGCATTCTAACATAACACGAAAACAACATATCTCAACAACAAAAACGATAAGTGGCTTAGCTCTCCCTTTCATTTTTCACCATTTAACTGTTGTTTAAGTGTCATTTTGTAGCTTGTACCCCTGTTTCCCATCTTCTTCTTCTACCTAACACTGGGTCAGGCTCACAGAGTGGAGTGTCGGTGGCCCAATGAAACTAACAAAAGACACATGCAAGGAAGCTTTGGTCCCTTCCATTAAAAGTACATGTCCTTTTAAATGGTTTAAAACTATCTACACAGCCTGGTGGGCTGGCTACACAGCAGACAATGGCGGGTGACGTGAAAATGCCAGTAGACTCACCTTGCGATACAGTCGGATGTCAACAAAGAAGCCATGCATGTAGGCCCGAAGCAGGTTGGAGCCTATGTACTGTGCGAGGCCAAGGTCATCCAGCTCTCTGCGCGTCACAAACTTGTAGTCATCGTACACTGCACAAGTAACATTAACGCATTTATCAGGTCATTGTAAGAATCCAGGCAACTACAGGCACCACGCACCTGAAGTACAGATCTATCTTTTACAACCAAGTTTGTACAAAGCTACATTCAAACTAAATTCTGATCTCCAGTTTATTTTGGTTTCACATTTGTGGGCCTGTTTGTTGTTGTTGCTGCTTATTCTTTGACACTTTCATTAAATGACTATTTAATAAATGTGTCAAAGAATAAAGATGCAGGACAAATACTCTGTACATAAACTGAGCAGACATTCTCAAGTGAACACCACACCAGACAAAGTGTGTGTAGCCTGATCAAACCCTAACTGCAATTTACATGTACAGCAATTCCGCTGACAATTGGCACTGGGCTTCCTCTTAACAGTGTAACAGCTTTACAGACTAAGAAGTAGGCATGTTAAGATGTTAAATGGGGTGTGGTCTTTGGAAGCTTTGCTGTGGCAGTTTGCATGGTGTGGAGGAAGACTGTCACTGTATGCAGTTTTTGTAAAGTGCTGTATGGAAGGAGGGGGCATTAATGTCACGCTGTCACAGACCTGACTGGTGTTCGCTCTCTTCCAGCTCTTCTGTCAGCGTGTCCAGGAAGGCACACCACTTGGGGGCTGTGCCCAGTGACTGAAACAGGACAGATACTGAAATACGTTTCTGGTATTATTGAAATACACTTGGGGGCTGTGCCCAGTGACTGAAACAGGACAGATACTGAAATACATTTCTGGTATTATTGAAATACACTTGGGGGCTGAAATGCCCAGTGACTGAAACAGGACAGATACTGAAATACGTTTCTGGTGATATTGAAATACACTTGGGGGCTGTGCCCAGTGACTGAAACAGGACAGATACTGAAATACGTTTCCAGTGATATTGAAATACACTTGGGGGCTGTGCCCAGAGACTGAAACAGGGCAGATACTGAAATACACTTCTGGTATTATTGAAATACACTTGGGGGCTGTGCCCAGTGACTGAAACAGGACAGATACTGAAATACACTTCTGGTATTATTGAAATATACTTGGGGGCTGTGCCCAGTGACTGAAACAGGACAGATACTGAAATACGTTTCTGGTGATATTGAAATACACTTGGGGGCTGTGCCCAGTGACTGAAACAGGACAGATACTGAAATACGTTTCTGGTGATATTGAAATACACTTGGGGGCTGTGCCCAGAGACTGAAACAGGACAGATACTGAAATACACTTCTGGTATTATTGAAATATACTTGGGGGCTGTGCCCAGTGACTGAAACAGGACAGATACTGAAATACGTTTCTGGTGATATTGAAATACACTTAGGGGCTGTGCCCAGTGACTGAAACAGGACAGATACTGAAATACACTTCTGGTGATATTGAAATACACTTGGGGCTGTGCCCAGTGACTGAAACAGGACAAATACTGAAATACACTTCTGGTGATAGTGAAATACACTTGGGGACTGTGCCCAGTGACTGAAACAGGACAGATACTGAAATACACTTCTGGTGATATTGAAATACACTTGGGGCTGTGCCCAGTGACTGAAACAGGACATATACTGAAATACACTTCTGGTGATAGTGAAATACACTTGGGGGCTGTGCCCAGTGACTGCAATGGGATACATACTGAATTACACTTGGGGGGCTGTGCCCAATGACTGAAACAGGACAGATACTGAAAAACACTTGGGGGCTGTGCCCAGTGACTGAAACAAGATAGATACTGAAATACACACACACACACACTTGGGGGCTGTGCCCAGTGACTGAAACAAGACAGATACTGAAATACACACACACACACTAAGTCTAAACATGGTGAAACACAAGGTGCACAACTGACTCACAGGTATGTAGTAGCTGAGGATCTTGGGCGCTTCATTAGCGATAAAAATGAGGCCTGACTCTGGCACGAGACACATGGAGTTCAGGTCCGACTCTGGCTGTATCGATGTGTAAGGCTTGCCCTGCAACACACATGTATACACAAACACTCAGGACACAGACACTTCATGCTGGATGCTGGCTTCACATCACTTTGTCTTTTGAAAAAATCAACAACAAAAAGAGACATCACAAAGAAAAGCTATTGATCTTATTTCTAAAAAGCAATCCACATTTTATGCAGTCTTTGCAACACATACACACATGAATAAATATCCACATGCACACATACACACGCGCGCATAAATATACACATGCACATACACACACACGCAGACAAGATGATAAAAGCACAATGCTGTACAGTTTCCTTGGAGAAAGTGAGCAACCACAACTGAGTCTCTTGCTATAATCTATCCCTGGAAAAGAAAATGTCTACATTTTCTTCCGGACCCAGCACCTCACCGTGTGTCTGTCCCACAATTTGACAATCTTGCTGTCCATGGAAAGGACAAGGTCAAGGGGTTCATGAAAGGCCAGGTCTTTGATGGGAAGGTCATACTGATGGTCCTTGACCCGCACGGGAAGACCGTTCCGAATGTCGTAGAGCAGCACGTGACCTGTGCTGGTTCCCACACCCAGAGTCAATCCGTCACGGTACTTTAGTGACGTCACTGCTGGCAAGGTGCCGAGGCTGAAAAAAAAGAAAAAGGAAGTTAATAAGGAAGTTAATGACAAACTGCAAAATACCTTCTGTTATGCTCACTTAATCTTATATATTTCTTTCCTCCCTTATTGCTCTTTTTCATCATTTCCTTATGTCAATTTCCCCCAAAGGTAGAGTACCATGGATGCAGAAACGAAGGTCTCTTCTGCTTCTGTTTCCGCACTGTGTCCAACTTCAACATTTTGAAGAATTTTCTGCGCATGCTTGATTATGTTGGCGTTTCCATAATCCACCAAATGCTGACATGGACTACATATCATTAACAGGCATATAAATGTGATCTTTTTGCATGTAAATACTCACAGGGGACTTCAGCATATAATCTCATCTAAAGGACTTTCGTCAAGTCTGCAGCAATTTGGACTCCAGAGAAGCCTTGAGGCAGGTGCAAAGCCTAGTGCTATGAAACAACCACCCATCCCTGTGGTGACCATACTTATCATTCTCAACCTTTGGGCTTTTCCAGAGGAAGTGCTCTCACTCAGTACCACCAGCTCAATCCTTCGTCAAGGTGTTTCAAAACACAACTTGCTAAGTAATTTTACTTACTCAATGTTCTCGATGAACTTGCTCTTCGTGATGTCCAGAACGCTGACTCTTGTTCGGTCTCGAGGGTCCCAGCATTCCACAGTCCCTTCCTTTGTGCCGCAGGAAAACAGGTAGTGCTGTGGGTTGAACTCGCAGCACAGTATCTCCCTTCAAAAGTAAACACCGCCCACACACATGTAATGCAGCTACTGAGGTATATAATATGGGTGAAATGATGGTCAGGTGGGTAGTGACAGTTTGGACTCACTGCCTCCAATTGTTTTTACACATCAGTTGACACACGAGCAGAGATTTCGGAGGAACTAACAATGAATAACAAAAAGCATAAAGCTTTAGAAAGAAAACTGAAAAATGTTCTCTTCTAGATCCTTTCTAGCAAATGTATATGTGGGTAACATATAATACTTTGACATGCTAAAAAACACACAACAGTATTTATATTATGTTCCAATGTTCACATCTCAGTAGTACTATGTGTATCTGGAGAGAAGCAAAACTGAACAGAAAAAGAAAGCAATATAATACTACTATACACATCCCCTTTCATCCACCCTGCTGATTCCTGAGTGTTTAGAATACCATTCTTCCAACCTAAGTCCAGTGGTCAATGCTCTTTCTCCTACCATGCACTGAGGCAAGCTGCAACTACCTGGAATCAATACCCTGTTTCTGTCCATCATGCTGTCTCTGTCAGTTCTTTCAAGTCAACACTGAAAACCTTTCTCTTTAAAAAACACTTTCCCTCAGTCCCATTGCCCTGATATATATATATATGTGTGCACGCATGGATGTGCATGCACGTGTGTGTGTGTGTGTGTGTGTGTGTGTGTGTGTGTGTGTGTGTGTGTGTGTCTGCATGTGCACTGAATCTTATTTGTTGTCATTATTTGTATGTTTAAACAAATCAAAGAATGTGAAAAGTGCTTAGAGCCAGTATGGGTTAGGTGTTCTAAGTACTCATTATTAGTGTGTGTGTGTGTGTGTGTGTGCGTGTGCGTGGCGTGCACTGAATCTTATTTG
>JABMCL010002637.1:0-5000 GCA_018857735.1 Alviniconcha marisindica | reverse complement strand
TTAAGCACCATGTTTACTTACTTACTTACTGACACTCTCTGGTTCCCATGGCATGTGCATGGCCTGCTTAACACATGTATGCATGTCCTGTTAGTGTTACAGCTATATATATATATCATTATCAAAGGACATGAACTTTTTGTTCAGGTAATTGCAGTGCTGCAATTTTGTTCCCAATCCCAGAGTCAATGATTCAGATGACAGAAACCTGTTACTATGTTAGTACTAATTAGTAATTACTGTTAATGAATTACCTTAGACTAAGACTAAGAGAGATGGCTGCTAAGTGCTAAAAAGAAAAGAAATGATCTGTTTCTTGCCAAAAGCTTGAGCTGCTTGACATATATATATATATTTATATGTTATGACAAAATCAAATAAGATCTGCACCAAGCACAACAAATATATCATGTGTGTAGTACATATACAGGTACATAAGTACTATCTAAGGTCAATATGACAAGCCACAGTTCTTTCTTTTTGTTGGGTAGTTAATCTTGCCCTGAAAACATTAACTTTATCAACTTAAAATGTCCCTGCTGTCTTAGCAAATGCAGGACTATATATATATATATATATATATATATATATATATAAAATAGAAGACTGCCACATGTATTCTGCCCCCCCCCCCCCCCCCCCACACACACACAAACAAGGCTTTGAGGTGGGGACTGGGACAATCTTGCCACTTCAGTTCCAGTACTTCCACTGGATTCAGCTTTGATTTTTGAGCAACCACCCTTATAATTATATTATCATTCTGGTTGTTTCACAGCAGGCCATTATGGAATATCTGTGATTTACATGTCATCGGCCGTTGGGCCTTCTTCTGTCGAAAGGTGGCAATCAGATCTTCAACAAGCGCGACCAACTTAGTCTTACTCTTAGATTGTTAGGACATGTATAGGCTTTTGTAAAGCACGATGTTTCTGTTTCTACGTTGCTAGCATCCCATGATCCAGGTGCCACCGGTTGAGGGGTGCAATCGTGGTGGTCTTTCGGCGCTTGGCCGAAACCAGAGCCGCCTTGGATCACTCACTATTACTGTCTCAGTGCCAGAGTGGCCGTTTTTAATTTCTTAAGATTCTAGTTACAATTTCGAAATGTCAATAGCACTGTATTCATTGTAACAGGTACGTAATATTAACCAATGTTTCCTTGGAACATTCCATGTCATGAATCGTATAAATGCCAAAAACGTTAAAACTTACTTCGGGCAGCGACTTTCCTGCACTCAGATTGTAAATCTTTACGTTATTTGGATTTGAAACCTGCATTTTACTGTCTAGTGTTTTATGTACACACACAATCCCACATGGTTAGCAGGGGAAATGACTCTCGATTTTCACATCAACATCTGGCTGACGTCATCCACGCATGCGCAAGGAAAATTTGTTTGATGATTTTTGGCTTTTCTTAAAAAAAGTCTCAGGTTTATAAAATAGAATTTTTTCCCGATTTTCTGTTTACTGGGGACTGCTTTATTAGGACTGCACATTTCACGGTAATTTCTTAGCTTAAATTTTGGTACTTCATCATACGGACGGAAGTGCCGCCTCTTGACAAGTAACAGCGAGCAAAACAAAACCCAAGGGGGGAAATCTAAAACTTTTTTTTTTCGTTTTGTTTTGAAAGAATCGGGAAATGAACAAATTCGGGGTATGAACGTGCGCGACCCCAACGCATTAAATCTGTTTTTGCTGCCATGTCAAAGTTGGGACTATTTTGTACGGCCTTTTTTGTCTGGTGAGTGTAGCTGCTGTTTTCACTAATTTCAGTTTGATAATATTATATAAAATTTTCCCCCTCTCCCCCTCTCTCTCCCCTCTCTCTCTCTCTCTCCCCCCCCCTTTTTTTTTTCCCCTCTCTCTGTGTTTCCCTTTTTCTGTCTTTTTCTTTACAAAAATGAAGATTACCCCGACCAAGGGGGTCCGGACTGAACCCGGGGGCGCACTCATTACAAATTTTTGCGTTTACAAATATTGCATTTTTCGGGTCTCGTACGTATTTTAGCCGCATCGCTGCGTTGCCATTACCAGTACAACTGGCCAAACGGGGTCATGCCAGAGAATGTTGTTTAAACCTTGTGCTTTTGTGTCACTGCCCTGTCTGAAACTAGTGTGATAGTCATGAATGTGTATGGACATTGGCCACCTTGCGGCAATGATTCAAATGTTTATAGTGGCTTGTGATGCTTGCAGTTGCAGTGAGATAAGTCAGATGATTATGATGACTGCTGTTGATGAGGGGATTATTTAAACCAATTTAGCCTTGGTCACACTCACAGTGGCACTGGGTCAGCAGGTGTCAACATTTAATCAGCAATGAAGGAATGATTCCTTTCTTGGGCAGGACAGCCATTCGATGAAATGTAAATTGTAACCATTAAGCAGGTGGAACCATATAAAATAATATATAATGCAGAGCTGGCTTATACATTGTAATTGGATGCTGGAATTTGGTGTGTAGTATTTAATCCAATCACCAATGCGAGAAGAAATCAAGAAGAGGAAGAAGAAGATTTTTTTTTAAATTTATCCATTTTAGTTTTTTACGCATTTACTGATGTAGTAATGTATAATAAATTGGCAATGCACAAAGCTGTACCAGTTTGATTGCTAAAAAAATTTAACAGTGAGATCTATTATTAGTTTTAATGAAACAATCTTTTGTTTTCTTTCTTTTCAGTGGCTGACAGATCAGAAGAGAAGGAAACTTCAGAAAACTGACATAGGTTAGTATGCATGTGGTATGATTCATATTACTTTATTAGTTTATATTATTATCATTCAAACTACTAGTACTACAGACACACCTTCAGTATTTTTGTCCTCTAAATTTATTCCATTGCATTCACAAATAAATATTTTGCTTGCAGAGAGAGAGAGGGAGAGACAGACATAAACTGATAAAGACAGACAGGCACCGAGACAAACAGTCAGTCTGTATGCCTGCAAGCTGTGTTTTATTTGTTAGAAATGCTTTGTTTGATTTGAGATAGAAACTTAGAAAGGATGAAGGAAAATACTTCTCTTTAAGAATATAATACTTTAATAATATAAAATTTTTAAATCCCTTTTTTTAAAAATTTTTTCTTTGGTTTTTTTTCGACCCCTTAAACCCGGGATTGAAAATACAGGAGAAAAAAACCCTTGTAAGTTTTGGAAAAATTTCTTGACCAAAAAATTTTGGAAATTTTTTTTAAAATTTTTATTATATCAAAAATATATGTATAATATATATATAATATATATCTATTATCATGTGAATCCTGTTCAGTACTTTTTTCACTTTTGTGTTACTTCTAACACTATTTAAGTTTTGAGCCAACAATAAATAAACAGTAATAATGACAATGATAATGATCATTTCTAAAGTACAGATTCTTAAAAGGCCCTGAGCACTTTACAAAGAATATGATGGGAGAAGGGGAGTAGGTTAATATTATGTATTATACAAATGCAAAAATCAAACAAAGCAAATTTAAACAAACTTAATGTAATATATATACACTGAGACAAACACACACATGTATGCACACATGCATACACACACACAAACACACACACACACACACACAATTATAAATGAGGCTGAATTAGTGAGACTGATAGTGATACAGGTTAGACTTAGAGATACATGTTTTCAGAGTGGACTATTGATTTTTGCAGCATTTCTATTTTAAATTGGGGGGGGGGGGGGGGGGTTTTTGGGAATTTGGGAAAAGAATGTAGTCTAGGTGGAAAAATAGGGGAGGTTTTGGATTTTAACTTTTGTCAAGAAACGACAATGGGGAGAAGGGGTGGGTGGAGGGTGTTGAGACTGAGAAGGAACTGCTTATCAGAAAAAAGTGTTGCTGTGTAAGTCATAACTGCAAAGGAAAACAGCGACAAAGGCTTAAACAAAACAGAGGGGATACAGAAGAAAGCAAAAATTCAGGGAAGTCTTGCAGGAAATTTCTTGCTTGATTTTCAAAGGAACATACAAGCCACGCCTTCGCTGTTATGACGTCAATCAACTGTCGATGAAGTTTGAACGAGGTCTGGATGCTGAGGTCATCAAGTTCATGTTTCTAGAGGAGGATTATGGCAAGGTCTTTTGTGTGTGTGTGTGGGGTGTTGTGGGGGTTGTTTTGGAGAGAGAGGGGATTTTTTTGGTGTGGGGTGTTGTCCCTTTTGTGTGTGTATGTGTGTGTGGGTGTAGAAGGAGAGAGAGAGAGAGAGAGAGAGAGAGAGAGAGAGAGAGAGAGGATTTTTATGGTGTGTGTGCGTGTGTGAGAGAGAGAGAGAGAGAGAGCGAAAGAGAGAGGATTTTTGCATTATAAAAACACATTAGAGTTTTTATTTGAAATAATGTTTTGTACTGCAACTACTTCTAACAAATAATGTCAATTTCTGATGCACACCTAACCTTAAATAATTTTAAGCCCTATGCACATACCCTCATAAAGCCCAACATACAACACTATCTGGAAAGGTTTCTCAACAGTGAGACTACATTGGGGCAACCACAAAATACAATTTCTCCCCCAAAATTTCTTTTTGTTTTGTATAAATATATATATTATATATAATATTATATTTATATAAAATTAAAAATATATATATATAAAATACCACTTTAAAAATAAACTGCAAAAAAAGGGCTCTGTTAGTCCTAAATCCCTTGTCCCCCAAATGCAAAACCCAAAGCCCCACAACCCCACACACACACACACACACACCACACACACCACCCACACACCCACAACCCCACACACCACAAAAAAAACACAAAACACAAACCTCTCTCTCGCATTTTCGCGCAAAATAGTTTAACCAAAGATAATGCTATCAATAACATTACTCTTTGGGGTTTAAAAGTAGACTTTCTTATTAACGACAAAAAATCGGCCTTTTTAACTTTTTTTGGGTTTGCATGAAGGGAAAAAGGGTAAACGTTGATTTTCTCATTCTTTGTTTAAAATTTTATTCCTTCAGGATGACAGGAACATCGAA
>JABMCL010000497.1:10000-22174 GCA_018857735.1 Alviniconcha marisindica | reverse complement strand
ACAAACAAAACCATCATACACATAGTTACACACAGACCTAACTAACAAACAAAACCACTCATACACGTACTCACACGTAGGCCTCCTAATTAACAACCACAACCACTCAAACACGTACTCACACTTAAACCTCCTAACTAACAAACAAAACCACTCATACACATACACACACTTAGACCTCCTAACAAACAAATCCACCCATACATGTACTCACACGTAGGCCACCTAACTAACAAACAAAACTACTATTACACGTACTCACACTTAAACCACCTAACAAACAAAACCACTCATACACGTACTCACACGTAGACCTAACTACGGTAACAAACAAAACCACTCATACACACGTACTCACACGTAGACCTCCTAACTACGGTAACAAACAAAACCACTCATACACGTACTCACACGTAGACCTCCTAACTACGGTAACAAACAAAACCACTCATACACACGTACTCACACGTAGACCTCCTAACTAAAAAACCCACTCATACACGTAGTCACACCTAGACCTCCTAACAAACAAAAACCACTCATACGCGTACACACACGAGACCTCGTAACTAACAAACAAAACCACTCATACACGTACACACACGTAGACCTCTAACAAACAAAACCACTCATACACGTACACACACGAGACCTCGTAACTAACAAACAAAACCACTCATACACGTACACACGTAGACCCCCTACACACGTACTCACAGAAACCATGGATTCTCAGCTTCCATATCTGCGAACAGAAACGAACCTGATGGATGAAGCTGCATCAAATTCCGACCCACACTACAACAGACAGAAACAATCCACAATGTTACGTCACTCGAAGACATGATGACCAGCGCTGGGTCTACGACACTGATCCAGATCATAATGCAGGTATAAAAATAACACAGGAGTCTGAAACAGCTTAACCCTGATATAACCCTATGTGGTTGACTGACGTGCTTGCGTAGGCTATGTTCCAGTTGTGTATATTGTAATTACGTTGCTGTTCCGTATGAGTTAACCTGGGTGTCTGTTTTTTCTCTCCTGGGGCAGCTGGCGCCGCAGATCTGAAGAAAACCCTGTTCGGACAAACAGTAAGTGCCGCTGTATGTTTGCGGAGAGAAAAGAGGGGTATGGTTGGTAATTTATGTCACTGTCTGCGTGCGTGTGGGCGATATGTGAGTGTGCA
The DNA here is from genome assembly GCA_018857735.1 of Alviniconcha marisindica. Classification (NCBI taxonomy): domain Eukaryota; kingdom Metazoa; phylum Mollusca; class Gastropoda; family Provannidae; genus Alviniconcha; species Alviniconcha marisindica. The sequence goes on along the minus strand of JABMCL010000497.1, from coordinate 20,985 downwards.
TGTGTGTGCGCGTGCGTGCGTGCGTGCGTGCGTGTGTGTGTGTGTGTGTGTGTGGTGTGTGTGTGCGTGCGTGCGTGCGTGGTGGTGGCGTGCGGTGGTCGTGTGTGTGGTGGTGTGTGTGTGTGTGTGTGGTGTGTCGTGTGTGTGTGTGTGTGTGTGTGTGTGTGTGTGTGTGTGTTGTGTGTGTGTGTGTGTGTGTGTGTGCGTGTGTTCGTGTGTGTGTATGTGTGTGCGCGTGTGTGTGTGTGTGAGAGTGAGGAGAGGAGAGAGAGAGAGTGTGTGTGTGTGTGTATGTGTGGTATAGGGTGATTTTCCAGGTCAATATTGTCATGAAGGTAATTCTGTCGGAGCGCGTTTCTCTTTTAGAGTGCCGCTCATACACGCACGCTCTTTTAGTGTGCCGAACAATTATCATGTCTAGGATCGTTAAGTATCAAAAAGAGTGCTTTAAATAAAAGTGACCGCTTCTGCAAAATGCAACCTGACATGAAACAGCGAAAAAGAAAATGGAACGAACGTGTGACGTACGTCATGAGTACGTTGCTTTTCAGACCCGCCCATCGCCTTAAGTGACAAAAAGACCTGCGCTCTGAACGTGTGACGTACGTCATGAGTACGTTGCTTTTCAGACCCGCCCATCGCCTTAAGTGACAAAAAGACCGACGCTCCTGATCCTCCGACCCCTGCCTCTACTGCCCGTGTTCCGGCCCCCACAGCGGAGGAAGGCGTGTACGTGGAGATAGGGGACACAGAGAATACCTACGACAAACTTCATCCCTACTCCAACCAGGATGCCGAAAGACAGCAGTACACGCAATTTGCGTCACGTGGTGGTGACGTCGACACGCCAACTGTCGACTCTGCGTACGTCAACACCTCATTACCCATGGGGAAGGAGGGCGGGATGATTTGAACCATCATGTCTAGGAACAGATTGACACCCGTCATTGACTGTCGTGTCTTGGAACAGAGTGACATCATTGAACAATTATCATGTCTAGGAACAGATTGACACCCATCATTGACAATGATCATGTCTAGGAACAGATGACATCATTGACTTCTGTCTGGAACAGATTGACATCATTGACTTATCTGTCTTGGAACAGATTGACATCATTGAACAATACATGTCTAGGAACAGATTGACACCCGTCATTGACTTCGTGTCTTGGAATGATTGACATCATTGAACAATTATCATGTCTAGGAACAGATTGACACCCGTCATTGACTGTCGTGTCTTGGAATAGATTGACATCATTGAACAATTACATGTCTAGGAAAGATGCACCTCATGAACAATATCATGTCTAGGAACAGATTGACACCCTCATACTTCTGTTTAACACATCTTGAACAATATCATGTCTAGGAACAGATTGACACCCGTCATTGACTGTCGTGTCTTGGAAAGATGACATCATTGAACAATATCATGTCTAGGAACAGATTGACACCCGTCATTGACTATCATGTCTGGAAGATTGACATCATTGAACAATATCATGTTTAGGAACAGATTGACACCCACCATTGAAAACATCATGTTTAGGAACAGATTGACACCCCCATTGACTTCTGTCTTGAGAACTGAACCCTCATTGAACAATATCATGTCTAGAACAGACTGACACCCTCATTGAATATCTGTCTGGAAAGATGACACGCACATGAACAATCATCATGTCTAGGAACAGGATTGAACTCACATGTCAGAACAATTGACACCCGTCATTGACGTCGAGCGGAACTAGACGTGAACACACCATTGAACAATTCATCATGTCTAGGAACAGATTGACACCCGTCATTGACTATCGTGTCTTGGAACAGAGTGACATCATTGAACAATTATCATGTCTAGGAACAGATTGACACCCGTCATTGACTATCGTGTCTTGGAACAGAGTGACATCATTGAACAATTATGTCTAGGAACAGATTGACACCCGTCATTGACTGTCGTGTCTTGTAATTGATTGACATCATTGAACAATTATCAAGTATAGGAACAGACTGACACCCGTCATTGTCTGTCGTGTCTTGTAATTGATTGACATCATTGAACAATTATCATGTCTAGAAACAGATTCACACCCGTCATTGACTGTCGTGTCTTGGAATGATTAACATCATGAACAATCATCAGATAGACTTACACATCTATTTCTTAACTGATACACATCATTCATGTCTAGGAACAGATTGACACCCGTCATTGACTGTCGTGTCTTGGAACAGATTGACACCCCACTGAACAATCATCATGTCTAGGAACAGATTGACACTCAATATTTAACAATCATCATGTTTAGGAACACACTGACACCCACCATTGAACAATCATCATGTTTAGGAACAGATTGACACCCACCATTGAACAATCATCATGTTTAGGAACAGATTGACACCCACCATTGAACAATCTTCATGTCTATGAACAGACTGACACCCTCCATTGAACAATCATCATGTCTATGAACAGACTGACACCCTCCATTGTAAAATAATCATGTCTAGGAACAGAGTGACACGCACCATTGAACAATCATCATGTCTAGGAACAGATTGACACTCACCATTGAATAATAATCATGTGAGGGAACAAACTGAACACACCATTGAACAATCATCATGTCTAGGAACAGACTGATTGACACCCACCATTGAACAAACATATGTCTAGGAACAGATTGAAACCTACCATTGAACAATCATCATGTTTAGGAACAGAGTAATACCCATTATTGACCAACCATCATGTGTATAAATAGGTGAAAAGGGAGCACATTCTTCTTGTTTGAAAAAAACCAAGCATGTGACGTGTTAATTGCTTCCCTTGTTTTTCTGAATCTGGTACACATTATTTTATCCTTTCTTGTTTCCTGGGGAGCACTTTCTGGGTCCGTGTTTTACGGATTTCCGTTTTGTAAAACAAATCAAAACACAAAAAGGTTCAAACGCACGCTTTTTTTATTTATTTTTATATTAACGCTTATTTGATTGTAATGTGATCTTGTTTTAGAACGCTAGCAGTCATTCTGTTGCAGATTTTTGCAAAACAAATCGTTTTTGTTTTCTATGTGTTGCTTTTTTGTGTAGTCAACAACCAAATAGGGGTTGGGGAGGGATGGGGATGGGGAGGGGGTTTTTGGGGGGAAATGGGGGTGTTTGGGGGAGGGAGGGGTTTTGGGGGGTTGGGGGAGAGGGATGGGGGGTGTTTGGGGGGGGAGAGGGAGGGGGTTGTTTGGGGAGGGGATGGGGGGGGTTGTTGGGGAGGGAGGGTTTTAGGGAGGGGGCGTTGGGGGGGAGGGGTTGTTTGGGGAGAGGGATGGGGGTTGTTTGGGGGAGGGGATGTTGTTGGGGGAGAGGACGGGGGGTTGTTTGGGGAGAGGGACGGGGTTGTTGGGGAGGAGGGAGGGGGGGGGGGTTGCCGGAGGATGGGGGCTGTTTGGGGAGGGGGGGAATGGTCTGGGGGGAGGGAGGGGTGTAAAGGGTAGGAGGGACGTGGGGGTGTTTGGGGGAGGGGGGGGGTGGGGGTTGGGGGAGGGACGGGGGTTGTTATGGGAGGGATGGGGGGGGGGGACGGGGGGTGTTTGGGAGAGGACGGGGGTTGTTGGGGGGAGGGAGGGGGTTTGGGGCCGTTGGGGGTGTTTGGGGAGGGAGGGGGTGGGGGCAGGGAAAGATGGGGGGTGTTGGGGAGGAGGGGGTGGGGTTTTGGGGGAGGGGTTGTTTGGGGGGGGGGGGGTGGGGCGGGGGTTTTGGGGGGATGAAGGGGGTGTTTGGGGGAGAGGATGGGGGTGTTTGGGGGGGGTGATGGGGGTTGTTTGGGGGAGGGATGGGGAAAGGGGTTTTTTGGGGGGAGGGGAGGGGGTTGTTTGGGGGAGAGGATGGGGTGTTTGGGGAGAGGAGGGGGGGCTGTTGGGAGAGGGACGGGGGGTTGTTTGGGGGAGGGATGGGGGGGTTGTTTGGGGGAGATGGGGGTTTTGGGAGAGGTGGGGGTGTTTGGGGGAGAGGAGGGGGGGTTGTTGGGGAGAGGGATGGGGGGGTAGGGAGTGGGGATGGGGGGTTTTTTGGGGGGAGAGGTTTATTGGGGTTGTGGGGAATGGGGGATTTTTTTGGGGGGGAGAGGGGATGGGGGTGGGATGGGTTGGGGGAGAGGGGGGAGGCTTCTTCATGCATTATATCTGCACGGATCTTAGATCTTCAGTACTGGCAATTCTTTCTGAAAGTACCGGTCAGTTTCTGTCTTTCTTACTGAGTGAACTGAATTTGTTTCCGATTTCTCTTTAATCATAAGGGTTCCAGGCGAGATCAAGAGGAGGGAGGTGGAGCTGGACCCTCAAGTTAGCCCAGACGAGATCATGAGCAGGGAGGTGGAGCTGGGCCGCGAAAGCTAGACTTCTTTCGCTTCGGGTTGTTCCCAACAGCAGTGTAACGGACATTGTCCTTGTGACTCTGCCCAAACACGGCAGTTGAAACGCAGTTGCGCGGTGCCCTAGTCGCTGCGCAATGGCGAGGGGACACCCTTAACACTTCCATTGTTCTGGCGGCGGTCCACGGTCTCTCCGGTCTTTTTCGGGCGGTGTCCGCGGTCGAGCCTTCACTCTTTCGTCCTTTTCCCCCCTGTCCCCGTCCCTAATAAGCAACCTCGCTTCTGTGGACGTAAAGCAATATGGTCTTTCTCTTTAAACACAACCTGACGTAGGCTCTGTCACGAAGCAGACTTTTACACGTAGTTAACTGTAACAATTTCCTTTCGCCCTGACAAGTTTGAGGACATGAAGGATGCCCACATAATTAATTTTATGTCAAATAAATTGTAACTGTTTCGTTTCGCCCTGACAAGTTTGAGGACATGAAGGATGCCCACATAATTAATTTTATGTCAAATAAATTGTAACTGTTTCGTTTCGCCCTGACAAGTTTGAGGACATGAAGGATGCCCACATAATTAATTTTATGTCAAATAAATTGTAACTGTTTCGTTTCGCCCTGACAAGTTTGAGGACATGAAGGATGCCCACATAATTAATTTTATGTCAAATAAATTGTAACTGTTTCGTTTCGCCCTGACACGTTTGAGGACATGAAGGATGCCCACATAATTAATTTTATGTCAAATAAATTGTAACTGTTTCGTTTCGCCCTGACAAGTTTGAGGACATGAAGGATGCCCACATAAGGTTCTACGAAGTGAGATATTTTTGTTTCCCAAGAACGTTACTGACTGCCCATTACACTTTTATTCGCTTCTTGTGAATTGTGTGTAGTACACATACTTAATTAGGTTGCGTCGCCTTTTTATATCGTCGCCACGGCCGAATATAATTATGTGCTGCTTTCACAAAGGAAAAATGTTACAAAGATTTGAATACTGCTTTGTAGTGGCTGATTAAAACGCGTCCAGACTCAATTTCTGGTGTGCTGCCATTTTTTTATTTTAATTTTATTTTGAACGATGGCAGTCAACATTGATTCTCTCTCTCTCTCTCTCTCTCTCTCTCTCTCTCTCTCTCTCTCTCTCTCTCGCTGATACGTAGGTGAGGGAGCCTTGGGGGAAGCCTATGGAGAGGGACATAATCACAATGTAGAGGAGTTGTATGCTTGTTGGCGACATGCTTATGAAGAACCAGAGGCATGCTTTCATAGCGGGCAATTATGGGTAGGTATAATAATGTCATGAGATTGTTTTCTTTCCTGTATGTTGCCTTTTCTCATACATGATATTTCCTTTTAGGTCGAAGTGTAGAAAAAACAAGCAGGGGTCAGTGCTTGGTCCTATTCTCTTTGTCCTTTACACCCATCCTATTTCTGAAATTGTGTCCTATCACTCTCTTTCACATCACAGTTTCTCTGATGACAACCAGCTGTACAAATCTGGCAACATTACTCAATTTCTTGAAATTATTCATTCAATTCAGTCTTGTATCTCTGACGTAACAGCATGGATGGCAAATAATCAACTGCAGTTAAACAATGATAAAACGGAAATGAGTCTGACTGCTACAAAGACGGTTCTCTGATCCACAGTCCATAAATCTGGAGGGTTCTGACATCAAATCTGCCAACACAGTTCGCAACCTAGGTGTCTATCCTGATCCTACTCTCTCTTTCCAACAGCAAATCTCCTCCGTTTGTCGTATCTAGCAGATACGACTTCGTCGGATTAGTGCAATACGCCACTGAAGATGTCACACAAAACAAAACAAAAAACAAAAACAAAAAAATGTTGTGTGCGTTCGTTCTTTCAAGACTAGATTATTGCCACTCACTTTTGGCGGGCTGTCCTAAGTATCTTCTTTTTAAACTCCAGAAAGTAAAGAACAATGCTGCAAGACTCATTTTCAGAACAACCAGATCTGCCCACGTCACTCCTATGCTTCATTCTCGTCACTGGCTACCTACTGAGCAGAGGATCGAAACAAATTGTCTTTGCTTTGTTTTAAGATCATTTCTCATCAGGCCTTTCAGAACTTCTTCACCTTTACATTCCTTCCCGGCAGCTCCGCTCTTCTACAGACACCCGAGTGTTCAGAATACCATCCTTCCGAACAAAGTCCTGTGGTCAGCGTCTTTCTCTTACCAGGCTCCATTTTTCTGGAACAACTCCCTGTTTCTGTCCGCCATTCTACCTCTGTCAGCTCATAAAATCTTCCTTGAAAACAATCTGCACAAGGAACTGGTGTGTGTGTGTGTGTGTTGTGTGGTGTGTGTGTGTGTGTGTGTGTGTGTGTGTGTGTGTGTGTGTGTGTTTGTGTGTGTGTTGTGTGTGTGTGTGTGTGTGTGTGTGTGGTGTGTGTGTGTGTGTGTGTGTGGTGTGTGTTTGTGTGGTTGTTGGGGTTTTGTGTGTGGGGTGTGTGTGTGTGTGTGTGTGTGTGTGTGTGTGTGTGTGTGTGTGTGTGTGCGCGGTGTGTGTGTGTGGGATGTGCGTGTGTGTGTGTGTGTGTGTGTGTGTGTGTGTGTGTGTGTGTGTGTGTGTGTGTGTGTGTGTGTGTGTGTGTGTGTGTGGTGTGTGGTGTGTGTGTGTGTGTGTGTGTGTTGTCGGGTGCGCGTGTTTTGCATTCAGTTTTATGGTTGAATTTTGACAATATGTATTTGTAAAGAACGTGTAAGCGCTTAGGGCGTGTGCGGGTTAGGCGCTCTAAGTATTCATTATTATTATTAAGTAGTTAATTGTTGAGGCGTTATATTTAGATCTGGAAGACCCTAAACAGAGTAAATCTGACGGAAAAACATAAATTTCTTGTATATATCTATTGTAAGCTGTCATATATATATAATATATAAATTTGGAGTAAAACGTTTCCAATACAGAACATGCTTGTACTTTGTTAATCTCTCTCTCTTTATCTCTCTCTCTCTCTGTTACTTTTTTGAACATGTTACCTTTCATATTTTTCTCACGTGAAGTTGAAAATGTCGGAGAATGTTGTCAAGCAAGCGCTGTGAGTTTGTGTAGATTAGAGAATAGCGTGATACGAAAGTTGTCTATTTTCATTATTATTGTAATTCAATTCAAACCGATATTTTGTGAAGGAGGCAACTAGGCCTGTTCATATACATGCATGTTATATTCGCAAGCCCACTGTGACCTCAGGTGACCTTATTCGGCTGACAGGGCGTTAAAATCCAACAACCAACTAACTGCCATGTAAAGGCAATTTTTATCATGCGTTCAGTCAATTTCAGTATGACTGACGGTCTGGTCTGGTTGTTGTTGGTGGGGTGTGTGTGTGTGTTGTGTGTGTGTGTGTGTGTGTGTGGTGTGTGTGTGTGTGTGTGTGTGTGTGTGTGTGTGTGTGTGTGTGTGTGTGTGTGTGTGTGTGTGTGTGTGTGTGTGTGTGTGTGTGTGGTGTGTGTGTGTGTGTGTGGGGTGTGTGTGTGTGTGTGTGTGTGTTGTGTGTTGGTGGTGTGTGTGTGTGTGTGTGTGGTGTGTGTGTGGTGTGTGTGTTTTGGTGTTGTGTGTGTGTGTTGTTTTTTGTGTGTGTGTTGTGTGTGTGTGTGTGTGTTTTGTGGTGTGTGTGTGTGTGTGGGTGTGTGTGGGTTGTGGTGTGTGTGTGTGTGGTGTGTGGTGTGTGTGGTGTGGTGGGTGTGGTGTGTGTGTGTGTGTGTGTGGTGTGTGGTGTGGGTGTGTGTGTGTGTGTGTGTGTGTGTGTGTGTGTGTGTGTGTGTGTGTGTGTGTGTGTGTGTGTGGTGTGGGTGTGTGGTTGTGTGTGTGTGGTGTGTGTGTGTGTGTGTGTGGAGAGAGAGAGAGAGAGAGAGAGAGAGAGAGAGAGAGAGAGAGGAGGGGAAAGAGAGTACAGGGGGGGGGGTTTTATAGGTTGTGGGGGTGGTGTGTGTGTGTGTGTGTGTGTGTGTGTGTGTGTGTGTGTGTGTGTGTGTGTGTGTGTGTGTGTGTGTGTGTGTGTGTGTGTGTGTGTGTGTGTGTGTGTGTGTGTGTGTGTGTGTGTGTGTGTGTGTGTGTGTGTGTGTGTGTGATAAATAGAAGGTAAAATTATCGGGCCAGTGTCGTCTGGCTTCATGTATGAGCTGGCTGGGCGCTTTTACGGCCAAAGGGGGATACAGATATATGTACATCAGACACATCCCCCCCCCCCCCCCCACAAAACACACACACACACACACACACACACACACACACACACACACACACACACTACAACTAATACTCATGCATTACTGGGTCCGTTCACTTATCACCCAAACTAAACCAATTTAAAATACTTTTTAAAAAGGGGCTCAGCAAGTTTTGTCAGACAAGATACTTCAATTTCCTTTCAAAAACATTCAATTTTGCAATCTTTTTACTTTTTTTTTTTCTTTTCTTTTTTAAAACTTAAGCCCCCCCGGGGTTTCCCCCCGGGGGTGGGGGCCCTACACTGACGGGAAATTCGGGTGGCCGCGGCCCTACACTGACGGGAAATTCGGGTGGCCGCGGGCCCTACACTGACGGGAAATTCGGGTGGCCGCGGCCCTACACTGACGGGAAATTCGGGTGGCCGCGGCCCTACACTGACGGGAAATTCGGGTGGCCGCGGCCCTACACTGACGGGTAATTAGGCACGGCAGCCGCAAGAGCAGCGCTACCGCCACACGGCCTTGCAGCGTGTGCAGTGTTTTCCTGTTCAAACGATGGTATGGCTAAAAGTGCCTGTTTGGGATTTTTAACGTCAGCACAGACGTTGACCGTGAGATGCCGGACAGCATCGAGACACGTTCCTTGTTGTAAAGCTGGGTGGATAAAGAATCTGACTCCGAATGCGTGCGATAGCACGTACGGCACGGGCTGTACGGACACCGTGAGAGGGTCTGCACTGAAAGCACACTCCGAGCATCGCTTTCCGGCACCTTCCTCCAAACTCTGCCAGATTTAGGTACGCCACTGAAGGGCACTCTTTATCTCCGCGCAGCTGTCCACCGACGCGCTCAGCGCCCTCCGAAAGGTTCGGGTACTGATAAGACTGTGGAAGCAAACAAGCGGAAGGACCTCGGTTCGATACCGCTTCGGCTCTCCTTTCTCTTCAAAAAGGTTGTGTTTGTGGACACTGTCCTGTGACTTTGTCCATCACTTCCTACTGAAACATTAAAATGGCTCTCATCGCTGCCCATCTTAATGCAGGAATCATTCTGGTGTGACAGTGTAGCGACAGGTATATACTCTCCCTCTTCCCCCACCTCAATACCCCCTTCCCCTCCCTTCTCCCCGTCCCTAATAAGCCTTATGGTTTCTGTGGACGTTAAGCACCATGTTTACTTACTTACTAGCGCCCAAGCACGTACATAAACATGAGGCGCATCCACCCCGGTTAAAAAAGAGTTCCGTCTCGATTCAAACGATTATGGTTTTATTTGAGCTGGCGTAAGCAACATGGTCAATTATAAAACAAACGTCTGCTATAATTTGAGTTGTTTGTAACAAACTTACAGCACTTTGAGCACCAACAAAAAACTGCTCGTTAGCTGACAGTTTTCTGGACCCTATGGCGTAACTAAATACGGCAGTGGTTGAAGGATGGATGTCGTAAACCAGCGCTTGGAGTTTGGGTACTGATAAGACTGTGGAAGCAACCGAACGCCCAAGCACGCACGTAAACATGAGACGCATCCACCCCGTGTAATAAAAGAGAGTTCCGTCTCGATTCAGACGATTTGGGATTTATTTGAGCTGGCGTAAGTAACATGGTCAGTTACAAAGCAAACGTCTAATATAATCTGAGCTGTTTGTAACAAAATTACTACTGTTGCCAATAAAAAAGAAAAGAAAAAAGAAAAGGACAAAAACTGCTCGTTAGCTGACAGTTTTCTGGACACTATGGCGTAACTAAATACGGCAGTGGTTGAAGGAAGGATGTCGTAAACCAGTGCTCAGTTGGAGTTTGCACTGAAAGCAGACACTGGGAGAAAAATCCCTTGCTGCACCGGAGACTCAGTCGAACCCGCGTCAGTATATATAGCTTACTGCGCCTGGCTTTTCAGTATGTCGGACGCTCTACCAACTGAGCTGTTAATACCCCGCTTCAGCAATGGACGTTTCTTCACAGATAATAATAATAATAGTAATAAATATTTTTAAAGCGCAAAATCTTGTCCCTAGAGGCTATTCTAAACGCATACACACGCACGCATACACACGAACACACACACACACACACACACACACACACACACACACACACACACACACACACACACACACACACACACACACACACACACACACACACACACACACACACACACACACACACACACACAGAGGCACCCGCACACAGAGCACCCGCACACACAAGCATTCTGACTATACAAAGCTAAATATACACAGCTTAAAACGGGCAGCAAACGCGCCCCGGGGGACTTGCAATGGAATAGAACAGTTCTGCTTATCACCCCAGAAACTGTACAGCTGCTGTATGGTCTTTGCTGTGCGGCATCTCATGGTTTCAGTGCATCCCTGCCGACTCAAAAATGTGTTTTTGGTT
>JABMCL010001064.1:0-22915 GCA_018857735.1 Alviniconcha marisindica | reverse complement strand
TTCAAGTAATTTTCTGTATGTTTGCTCTGTATTCAATCCCCGGGCCCCTCTGCGCTTCCCTAAAAAAAAAAAAAATATACTTTGGGAAAAAATTAAAAAGAGCGGGACCCCCGTCGCATATACAGACGATTAACCATCAAGCGAGACGTGAGCCGGTGTGGCCAGCTGGAAAACAGAGGGACCTCGGTTCGAAACCGCTTCGGCTTCCTTTCTCTTCAAAATGGTTGTGGGTGGGACACTGCCTTGTGTTTTTGTCCCTCACAATTTATGAAACATTAAAATGGTCTCATCGTGCCATCTTAATGCAGGAGCGTTCTGTGGAACAGTGTAGCGATAGGTATAAATCTCCCTCTCCCCCCAAAACCCCTTCCCCCCCCCCCCTTCCCGTCCCAATAAGCCTTACGGTTTCTGTGGACGATGCACCATGTTTTCCCTTCCTTTCCGGAGACATCCACGGGACGGGGTATCTGCCGGCCCGGTTAACCCCCCCCCCCTTAGATTCACATCACAGAAGACAGACACACAAACACACACCTACACACAGAGAAACAAACAAAAAAAAGAAAAAAAAACAAACAAACAAAAAACACACACACACACACACACACACACACCACACACACACAAAGAAACCACACACACACCCACACACACCCAAAAAAAAAAACAAAACAACACACACCCACACACACACACAAAAAACAAAAAAAACAAAACCAACACACACACACACAAAACACCCACACCCACCACACACACAACCACACACAACACACACACACACACACAACACACACTCTCTCTCCTCTCTCCCCCCCACACACCCCACACACACACACACAACACACACACACACACACACACACACACACACACACACACACACACAGGTAATTATTTGGCCCTCGCTTCACTCAACATACACACACACAAAACCACACACACCACACACACACAATCCCCACTACACACACAAACACACACACACACGCACGCACGCGCGCCCGGGCCACCACCACAAACATCGAAATCACCCACACCACGCACGCGCGCGCACACAAATACGCAACACACACACACACACACACACACACACACACACACTCATACACACACACAAACAAACACTGCCTCACACCACACACACACACACAAACATGCACACACACACACACTAACACACGCACGCACGCGCGGAGGCTGCACACACACACACCTCTCTCTCTCTCTCACACACACACACATACGCACACACACCTCTCAGCACACACACACACACATACACACGGCTGTTACCGCACACACACACAGAGCTCACACACACTGAAGCTCCTACCCCCCACACACACACACAGAGCGCGGTAGCAACAGGCATACACACCGACACACTCCACACACACACACACGCACGCACGCGCGCCACACACACACACACACACACACACACACACACACACACACACACACGCACACACTCCACGTACGCACGTTTCACGCACGCATGCACACACGCACACACACACACACACACACGCGCACGCGCACACACACTCACGCACGCGCGCAGGCGCACACACACACGCACGCACACACACACACACGCACACACGCGCGCACGCACGCACGCGCACACACACACACACACACACACACACACGGCCGCGATGCACGCACGTTAATTTCCGTGGTTACCACAATGTGGGCCCTGTTGTCTGCCTCCACCAACAAAGAACGGGTGACTGGGAGTTGGGTGGAGACGGGTGGGGAGGAAGGTATGGAGGGAGGTGGGGAGAGGATAAAAAGCAAGATGAAAGGGCTGACTTCAAAGGAAGCCCTCATATGGTCACGGGCCGAATTATCGACCCGCGGGTATTTTGGAATAATGATTTTTGGATGGCTCGCTTGAGCTCATGAACTGTCAAATCCAATCAGTGGATCTTTCAATATCTGCTTGACTGCAAGATGTCTCTGCTGATGGCCTATTGTTTAATAACCCGGTGCGCTTGGCTTAATCGCATGTTTTAATAATAATAATGTAATAATAATAAATTATTTTATGTGCCCCTCAACTTAACAATTATGTGAGGGTCTTAGCGCTGTACAGATCAACTATAGATAAAGCCACATCAGCATGTTGCTTAAGTTAGCCTAAAACAACAATTTAAAAAGATAAATTATCTCTGTCTATGCCTATTTGAATACGCATATTCAAGATTCATTTTAAAACAACATTTAGATATATATACAGATTTCATTAAAACAATCTGCAAGTAATGCATTTCACACACACACACACACACACACACACACACACACACACACACACACACACAAACACGCACATCCACGTGGCCATCCATAACGGAATATACCACTTTGGGAATGTGGGTATGGTCCTGCTCACCTCTGCCTCTGGTCCTTACTGCCCACAGTCTGGAACGGTTACTCCACCCAACACATAAACAGCTTGACTGGCAGCTTCCCGGGCCCCGGTGGTGTGGTCGGTGGTGACCGCTCTGCCTCCTGATCCTTACTGCCCTACAGTCTGGAACCCGGACACTCCCACCCCAACGCAAACAGATAGCAGCTTCCAGACTGACATCAGTGTGGTCAGTGGTGACACTCTGCCTCTGATCCCTTACTGCCCTACAGTCTGGAACCGGACGCTCCCACCCCAACACATAAACAACCTGACAGCAGCTTCCAGACTGACATCAGTGTGGTCAGTGGTGACACTCTGCCTCTGATCCCTTACTGCCCTACAGTCTGGAACCGGACACTCCCACCCCAACACATAAACAACCTGACAGCAGCTTCCAGACTGACATCAGTGTGGTCAGTGGTGACACTCTGCCTCTGATCCCTTACTGCCCTACAGTCTGGAACCGGACGCTCCCACCCCAACACATAAACAACCTGACAGCAGCTTCCAGACTGACATCAGTGTGGTCAGTGGTGACACTCTGCCTCTGATCCCTTACTGCCCTACAGTCTGGAACCGGACGCTCCCACCCCAACACATAAACAACCTGACAGCAGCTTCCAGACTGACATCAGTGTGGTCAGTGGTGACACTCTGCCTCTGATCCCTTACTGCCCTACAGTCTGGAACCGGACACTCCCACCCCAACACATAAACAACCTGACAGCAGCTTCCAGACTGACATCAGTGTGGTCAGTGGTGACACTCTGCCTCTGATCCCTTACTGCCCTACAGTCTGGAACCGGACGCTCCCACCCCAACACATAAACAACCTGACAGCAGCTTCCAGACTGACATCAGTGTGGTCAGTGGTGACACTCTGCCTCTGATCCCTTACTGCCCTACAGTCTGGAACCGGACGCTCCCACCCCAACACATAAACAACCTGACAGCAGCTTCCAGACTGACATCAGTGTGGTCAGTGGTGACACTCTGCCTCTGATCCCTTACTGCCCTACAGTCTGGAACCGGACGCTCCCACCCCAACACATAAACAACCTGACAGCAGCTTCCAGACTGACATCAGTGTGGTCAGTGGTGACACTCTGCCTCTGATCCCTTACTGCCCTACAGTCTGGAACCGGACGCTCCCACCCCAACACATAAACAACCTGACAGCAGCTTCCAGACTGACATCAGTGTGGTCAGTAGTGACGGTGCCCCAGAGCCACCCCCTTCCCCTCTCTTCACTGCTTCTCACACACTGGCCTCCCACTTGCTCTTTGTTCCTGCTACCCATCACATGTTCCTCTGTCCTGTGTGCTAGTTGTTATATATGTCTATGCCTCTAGTAATAAAGAATGCCTTGTGACTCGGCCATGTGTTAGTGTATTGGATAAAAGAGAACCCCAACATTATTGTGATCAACACAAATAACATTACAATACAGAGAACACGTAGCCTTATTTAAAACATTAGACAACAATCAATATCTAATCACAGACAAATAAACGCGCGCATAACTAGAACAATGTTTACAGCGTTGCTTTCAGGTTAAATGAAATATGATACAACATAATAAATTTAAAACTAGTAATAAAACAATTATACATAATTCATTTGCTGTGCACCCTTTCTCCTCTCTCTAAATGAAACGAAATATGATAAAACATTTTTTTAAACAAAACAAAAAACTATTTAATAAAACAATTATACATAATTAATTTATTTTGTGCCCTATTTATTCCTCTCTCCCTCTCTCCCTCTCTCTCTCTCTTCTCTTCCTCTCTCCCCCCTCTCTCTCTGATCGCCACCTTCTCCTCTGCTGCCAAGGTTTCAAGGTTTCAAGGTTTTGTTGAGCTTTTTGCCCCTGGGGGCTGGTTCCGGAACGGATACGTCTTTAGTTGTTTTTTGAACGTGACCAGGCACTGGCTCTGTCTGACGTGCACAGGGAGGATTCAAGTAGCTGGACCGACACAGAAAACGATCTTTACCCGAAAGTATCAGCGATAATCGCGAAACAACTAAGAGGGGAAGGTCTTGAGGATCTTAAAGTTCTAGATGGGTCTATGAAGCGTTCGTGTTGGAAAAGCTCCACACAGATAGGACAGCAGGATTGAAGGCATTGGTAGCATAGAACCTTGCTAAAATAGGCGTGTACGGCTACAAATCCCAAACAACTGGATTTAAGCTATATATCGTTGTTTGGACACACAAAAATACTGCACATGCCGGTAGCAATGGGTAGTGCTGCTCTTGTGGCTGCTGTTGTCTTACCCAGGTAGGCTGGCCTGGATTTCACGCGTGGGATTAATGAGTATTAAAAGAGGAAAAAGAAAGAGGAGAGAGAGAGAAGAAACAAACCAAGCGTTCAGTCAAATTGTTACGTGCGATAGATATGTCCAACAAAAGTGTATACACCAAATGTGGCATAGTAACTAAACAGTTACAGAGAATGTTTGATTAGCACCTGCATTGATGGATGACGTCACAGGGTGAACACACTCATGTTCAAAGTAAGCAACCTTTTACAAAAATGCACATATTTTCAAACCTCAATAAACTACTTCCACAAAACTTGTGCAGGTGCTGGCTTATCCACTGGTCTACCTCCATTCAACATGCAATCAGTTTCACACGTAAGGCTTATGCACTGGTCTACCTCCATTCAACATGCAAATTAAAAATGACCAGTTTGCGCTTTGTTGGGTCGGAATAAAACAATTTGAGTTTAGGGGCCCATTAAACTGTCACCTGACAACATCTCCGGCTTGGCTTAGTTCAGGGATAGTTTCATGTATATCAGCTTGCAGTCAGCAGGCTCTTTGCTATTATGCAAGCTACACGAACAACTGGCTTGGAAATGTCCAAAAACATTCAGGAGGCACAGCCTTGTCTGGGACCTAGAATGGCCATAGTAGTTAGTTAGATTATCCTGTGAGGGATGGATTAAAGTATACTAACGACTTGACTTGGCTTGGCTACATTTTGGATCTTGCTGTCTGCTGCGCGTCTGCATGGGCCGAAGCCTGCATCTCATTACAAGCCAATTAAATAACAGTAAAAGTTCGTCGAACTGTCCGAACCATGTTCGGCGAACTAAAAGTTCAACTAAGAAACGAATCATAGTTCGTCGAACTGTCCGAAGTATGTTCTGCGAACAAACATTCGCCCACGGTGAAGTGTTGCTTAATGTCCTCAGATGTCAATTGACATGTTAGGGACATTCGCCCACGTAAGAACGGGCTTTTATATATAGACTAATAACTGAATCGGCGTCGCAATCTCAGGCTCGGCAACGCACTGCGTTTGCAATACGAGCTGAACTCGGCCAGCACATAACTTAATTATTAAGCCACAGCCGGAGCAGTGCAAAAAGTAGCGGCGGGTAATTAAACTCGTGATCCTGATTTGACAGTTCCGGTCGAGTCTGGTCTTCAGTTTATTTGCTCCATGTTCGCTGAACATGTTGAGGCGGCGCCAGGGCTGCGAGTCTAAAGGTAAGTTAGTTTGACCCATGTCTTCTACTGTTTTGCTTAACGCATAGGACCTAAAGCAGAAGTTATGACGACCTCATGTGATGCAATAGAGGCACTGTCTGTCATCATGGTGACTGTTTAGAAACACCGAACACTCGTGGAGGACTACGGCGCGCCTCTGGCATCGTTAAAGGAACACGGTACTGTTGTGGTATACAGTCTCACAAGTATACAGGAGGCAAGAGGAAAACGTTTCCAATCCTTTACTTGTCAGATTCAGCGCCATAGCACAAGACAACCAAGGAAATCAAAAAACAGTTTCGTAAATGAACATATCGAAACTACAGCATCAGTTTCGTATCACAACATCCCCCTTTCCTTAAGAAAATAATCACACTCACTTTTTTCTTTTCCTTACTCTCATGTCACAGAACTGTAAACAAAATACAATTGTATTACCTATCTTGGCATATGGACACAAATCAAAGTCATCTTTTGGATTCAAAATATCAATGGCCTTTGATGTAAATCATTCTTAATTAAATGGGGTTCTCATTAACTAAGATCAGGTATAACCTAAATGTAAAAATAATAAGTGATTAGTATAATCGTTTACTTGTTGGTTTGTTGCTTATCCGTGTTCTATGTGATACTGATAGTCCTGTTCAACTAGTGTATTCATTATAACGGGCAGGGGCTCTGATCACCCGACCAGAACGTGTTCTAACGGTCTCTTGACCGGGCTGCAAAGGTGGTTCAGCCTCTCGATCAGTAGTAGGATCATGCTCTGGACGGATGGCAGAGGGAGTTTCCAGTGGGGTTGGCCGAGGATGAGTCTGGGTTGTCACACCATGCCGGTTTCCAGTGTCTGCACAGTCCTGTTGGGGAGCTTCCCTCAAGTCTCCTCTGTTGCGTCGGATGTTGGACCCCTGGTTTGTTCTGACGTTGTAGGACCTTGGTTCCCCGCTGTGCCCTGTGACTTCACCCGGTATCCAGGTTTTGCTTGCTTTGTCTAGGACCCTGATGTTCTGTCCTTTGTAGAGAGGAGGGAGACTCTCGCCCGCATGCCTGTCATAGTTGGACTTCATCGTCGACTGTCTGCGATCCAAATGTTGACGTTGTGCAACAGTGACGGGAGATGGAGAGGTGCGGGAAGGAAGCAATGTGGTGATAGGCCTGCCCATCAACATCTCTGCTGGTGATGGCAGCTTGGAGTCGACTGGGGTCGCTCGAAGGTCGAGCATGGCAAGGTGTAGGCTCTGTTTCTCCTTCTTACACTTCTTGATGATCTTCTTGATGGTCTGCACCTGTCTCTCTATGAACCCATTGGACTGTGGGAACCTGGGGGATGAGGTGGTGTGTCGTATGCCCCACTTGTGGACAAAGTCCTGGAATGGTTTCCCGATGTACTGTGGTCCATTATCACTGACAATCTCGTCCGGTCGGCCAAACAGTGACACAGCTTTTCTGATTTCCTCTGTGACATTTTCACTTGTGGTAGCGTGCAGGGGTGTGACTATGGGATACTTTGAGAAATAGTCACATATCAGCAGGAAATGTTCCCCGTTCACCTCGAACAAGTCCGTGCCCAGTTTCTTCCAAGGGGCCATCGGTGTGTCATGTGGTATGAGGGGCTCCTTCCTGTTGCAGTTTGCCAACTCCTGACACAGGGTGCAGGTCCTGGTCATGTGTTCAATGTCTTTGTTGATGTTTGGCCAGTACACCCCTTCTCTGGCCAATAGTTGGGTCTTCTCAATGCCTTGGTGAGACTGATGGAGTTGGGCAAGAATGTCTGCTCGCAGACTCTCTGGGATGAGGACTTGTTTTCCTTTGAAAATGATGCCATCCTCAACAGCCAACTCATCACGGAATGACCAGAAACCTCGTACATCAGTTGGCAGATCCTTGATGCTGTCAGGCCATCCTTGGATGATGGTTTCCATGAGCGCATTCATGGTCGGATCTCTGGCTGTCTGGTCTCGAAGTTGATGCTGTTTCCTCTGTGAAAAGTTGACCAGGTCTATGTCACAGCGATGAACTTCCGCCGTCGTCATCTCAATGCCATCAACTCTTAGATCCAACTCAACTGCACCGTTGTCCTTTGGATTCGGCAGCCTCGACAGTGTGTCTGCCAGGGTCATCGTCTTTCCTTGTCGATACTCGATGGTGAAGTCATATCCCTGTATTTTCTGGAGCATCCTCTGGAGCCTGGGTGGGGCTCTGAGGAGGGGCTTCTTGGCAATCATTTCGAGTGGCTTGTGATCAGTTATCACTCGGAAGGGGCGGCCGTACAGGTACGTGTGGAAGCGATTGATGCCGAACACAACAGCCAGCATCTCCCGGTCAATGTTTGGGTAGTTGCTTTGTGCTGAGTTGAGCGCTTTGGATGCGAATGCAACAGGTTGACCGTCCTGCAGAATTGCTGCCCCAAGGCCTTTTGTTGAACTGTCTACCTCCAGCGTGGTGGGTTTTGTTGGGTCAAAGTATTTGACACACGACTTTGCTGAGATTGCTGTTTTGAGCTTCTGGAAGCAGTGGAGGTGGTCTTCCGACATCTCAAATGGGACGTTCTTCTTCAGGAGGTCCCTGAGTGGTTGTGATTCTTCACTGAAGTTGGGAATGAATGTTGCGAGGTATGTCATCATACCGAGGAATCTCTGCAGATCCTCTTTGTCCCGTGGGACAGGCATGTTCTGGATGTCATGAACCTTGGCCGGGTCAGGTCTGATGCCATCTTTGGAGTAAATGTTGCCGAAGAAGCTGATCTCGGGTTGTCTGATTGTGCACTTGTCCGAATTGAACACCAGCCCGGTTTCTTTTGCTCTGTCCATGAGCGCTTTCAGGTTCCGGTCGTGCTCCTCTTCATCTTTGCCATGCACGCAGACGTCATCTGTGATCCCGACCACACCTGGAAGGTCTTCCAAGATTTCATCCATTCTCGCTTGGAATATGTCTTGTGACACCCTGAGTCCAAATGGTAATCTGGTCCGGCAGTATCGACCAAACGGGGTCCGAAATGTAGTGATCAACTGGCTGTCTGGGTCAAGATGGACTGACCAATAGCCCGCTTTGGCATCCAACTTGCTGAAGACTGTTGACCCTGCAAACTGAGGATTCAGCTCTTCAAGTGTGGGAACTTTGTGTGGACATCGCTTCAGGGCTTGATTGAGTTTCTGAGGGTCGATGCATATGCGGAGTGATCCATCTTTTTTCACAGAGTATGCGAGACTAGAGCACCAGTCTGTGTGTTCGCTGACTTTCCGGATGACACCCTGCTTCTCCATCTTCTTCAGCTCGCACTTTAGCTTTTCCTTGAGATGGATGGAGCACTTACGTGGGGGGTCGATGAATGGTTCACAGTCTTGCTTCAGGTGGAGCTTGGCCACTCCTCTGAAGTCTCCCAGAGTGTCGAACTGGCCTGGATATGCTTGCTTCAATCCTTCCACGGTTGTGACATCTGGTTTGGGCCTGAGGTCATCACAATGAATAGTGACTAGTCCAATTTTTTCGCATGTTGGCAGACCAACAATAGGTGCTGATGGAACATCAACGACATAGAACTTGGCCTTCGTGAAGTGTTTTTTCCCGAATCGAATCTGGAGGTTGATGGATCCTAGACAGGGGATCTCCTGACCGTTGTAGGCAACCAGCTTGACGTTCCTTGTGGGCTCAAGGATGTCTTTTGGGGGAGTGTCTTGTACATCTGCTTGTATGTCCTAAGGGGGAGTGTCTTGTACATCTGCTTGTATGTCCTAAGGGGGAGTGTGTTCCCCGCTGCTCCAGTATCGACCTTGAGTTTGATTTTGCGCATGCCCTTTTTCCTAGGGCAGATAACATCCAGTGTTGTGAAAACCTCGTTGCGTACACTGGATATGCGTATGCAGTCATAGGGCTCAGTGGAGTCTTCCTCTGAAGTGTAACTGGCTGCTGGCTCCAGATCATGGAATCTTCGGTCTCTCCTACGGCTGTCTTTGCCAGCATCCCTATGTTGTTTGCCATCCGATTTGGTGTCACCACGTTGTTTACCGTATCTTTTTTCGGATGGTTGGTTCCTTTGCGTTTTCGGCAAAATTTCTTCCAGTGTCCGATTTTTCCACAAAATTTGCACGAGTCTTTGTATGCCGGACATGCTCTTGGGGGATGGGCTCTGCCACAGTTGCCACATGCTTGGCCTACTTGGTCCACGTTGTTCAGTGGTGTGCTTGTGCGTTTCTGAATTTCCTGTCGACCTGCGAGAATGGCTTCAAAACGTCTCCCCTCTGCAAGTGCGTCTGTCAGCTTGTAGCCTTTGACTTTTCCCAGCAGTTCACGCTGGAATGCTTCTATAGGTGTGGATGCAATCATGAGTTCAATGATCCTTTCCTCCAATTCACTCTCTTCAAATTCACATTTCAGGGCTTGAGTGCGTGCTCTGGTTACAAAGTCATCGACAGATTCCTCACTTCTTTGCCTGTAGTCCATCAAGTGGAGACGATGCACTCTGAAGTTCAGATTCGTCTTTAGCTGAGACTCAAACAACTCCCATATTTTATCAGGCCTCTTCTTGTCTGCCTCTGACATCCCTGAGGCATTGAGGCGCTTCAGTCCCTCATTTCCTATCCCCCTGAGGATTTTAAGAGCTATTTTGCCTGGGTCTGTGATGTCCTCATCTTCACAGTAGTATGACATAGTTTGTTTGAATAGCTGCAAGGCCTCCTCATTATTTTCTGATGCCCAGTTCATTTCGGGGATGCGTGATCGTGCCATGTTCTTGTGTGTGAGCGTGCGAACAATGTAACTGTAATGGCAGTATCGCTATCACTTTATCAGGGTTGGTGCAGGGAGGACTGTATGGCAATGGTAACGTATTTGTTCACTTGTGGGTTTGTGTGTGACAATAGTAATGTGTACAACACATGCAACATCCACACAAATTCAAAATGCATAACCTACAATAATGCATACACATCAAAACATGATATTGGGATAAATGTTCATGAGAGCCACTATTTTGCTTCAGCGTCCGCATTCACCAACCACTCACTGAACCCTGCAAAGCGTCTATTCTGTGGCGGTACACAGAGGAACACAGCAAAGCGTCTGTACACTGGTACACAGTACGTGGTCGTAGTCACTGGTCACAGTAACAAAATGCTGCCCGAAGCACATATATGAGGGTATACAACTGTGCAAGGTATCACAAGATGCGCTTGATGCAGTTGTTCCCCTTGGCTTGCACTCGCATGGTATGAGGGCTACACACCTGATTGTCTGAAAAGTTCTGCAAGGTTGCTGCAAAAACCTGTGCAGGGCGATTCCTTCAGGACAACCGATGATGCTGTACCACACTGGCCAAGGTTAGACGTTTGCAGACCCAGACTTGCGAGGAACTTGAACAGTCGAAGTTTGCTGAGCTCGAGATTCACCGGCGGGAAGATTCGCCGCCGGCCCAGCCTCTGGTCGAAAGGAATGGTCTCCGGTTCTGTGCTGTTCAGTGGGCGGAGAGGCTGCATTGACCAGGAAGATGATGTTCTCTTTTTACCGCTGCCACCATGTTGTGGTATACAGTCTCACAAGTATACAGGAGGCAAGAGGAAAACGTTTCCAATCCTTTACTTGTCAGATTCAGCGCCATAGCACAAGACAACCAAGGAAATCAAAAAACAGTTTCGAAAAAGGAACTAGGGGGCCCTCGGCATCTTTTGGAAAAACGGTACATTCGATGAAAAAGCCGATTTCGTTTCAAGCCCTAGCATGGATTTGCAGGGTAGCGTGTGTCCCGAAACCACTATTTTATCGTCGGGTCAAGGCGCTCACTTTAATCGTCACTGCCAAGTCAAGTCAAATTTTATTTCAGAAACCCCAGAAAGAACATCAGTGAAAAAACATCTGGTAAGACACGGCAGTAAACATAAAATACAAGTGCATACAAAAAAAAGAAACAAACAGCAAAAAAAAAACAAAAAAAGAAGATCTTCGCATTTCCAAAAAAAAACAACAAGAAACCAGAGAAAAGATCATTAACCAAAAAAAAAAGCTAGAGGGAAAAATGAAAATAGATGGGTACAGCAAACAAAACCCCTCATTCTCTCACATACACTGACACGTGCTTACACCCACCCCCCCACCCACCCACACACACACACAAAAAAAAGTTTTGGGGGGGGAAAGGGGGGGAAAGGGGCATTCGACGGGCATACATTCTAAAACCCAGTGGGGAGCAAGTGCTTTTTTGTCTTTTTTAAATAATCCCCCCCGGTTATCAGTTTCCTCAATTTCTTTTACTGTACTTTTGGAAACCCCGGGAAACCGGGGCAGACGACCTTTTTTTTTTGGGAAGCGCTGCTTTTAACGCCACAGGGCCCTTTCCCACACAGCCGCCCGGCGATAGCCCTGGTGCGCCCATTTTCAAATCTGTTTCCCCCCAATTTTTGACCGTTGTTTTTTTTACCTATTTTTTTTATTTTTTACCAAAGCCCTTTTAAATATAAGGCCATTTAAATTTTATTTAAAATTTTATTTAGACCTTATTTAGACCGGCCCGGGTTTTTTTTATAGCCGTCGTCTGCATGGCGCATTTTCTGTGTAGTACTAGTGA
The DNA here is from genome assembly GCA_018857735.1 of Alviniconcha marisindica. Classification (NCBI taxonomy): domain Eukaryota; kingdom Metazoa; phylum Mollusca; class Gastropoda; family Provannidae; genus Alviniconcha; species Alviniconcha marisindica. The sequence goes on along the minus strand of JABMCL010001064.1, from coordinate 10,437 downwards.
ATAGTAGTGAATCGTTGTTTTGACTCGTTTGAAAGGTTAATTCTGTGTCGATAAATGCTTTTTTGTATAGTATTTTGCTTAGCTGACTTCATGTTTAGTGTTTTTTTGGGGAAATTAACTTATTGGGTTTGTGTACTGTAAAAACTAAGTTGTATTCATAGACTACTTGGTATCACTATCAGCGCTGCTGCGACTAAAATAAGCGCCCCAGGCGAAAGTTCGCACCGATTGTTTTAGTACTAGTCTTTAGTGTGTCTTGTTTTTCCCCAACAGAGCGTTGTATTGTAATTGTTATGCCATTTTAACCGTGGGGGCGTGTTCTTTATTCTGATTAAGTTTTATTGAAGTTATATTTTGTACATTGTGTTAGTTGTGATTTAGTTGTACAAATCTGCTTAGAGACAGGTGCAAGCCACGTTTACTCTTGTTGCAAATTAAAAAGTCTTGTGTACTTTTGTTTATACGGTTTAAAAGGTTGTAACTGTAGCTTTTATTTGATGTATTTCATGTTTTAATTAGTTTAGTTATTTTTGAAAACTGTATTTGTGCGGGCCAAGGAAACACAATTGTAAACCATTTTGTGGTCCAGAGGGCTGATTTCATTGTAGCGATAGCGTGTGTTTTTTTGGGGCCCGCGCAGTTCTTTTTTTATGGTGGCGTGAGGATTTTGGGGGGAAAGTTGTCTGCTGCTGTAGAAAAAAACCCTTTTGCCGTCGCCGCCTGCTGTGGTTTTTGGATTCCGGGCATCATTCTATAAAACTAGAGATTACAACTTTAATAGAAAAAAAAAAAAAAAGGAAAAAAAAAAAAAAAACTTTTATCGCTCTACGTATCTTGACATCAGAATTCACTCATAATAAATTTCAAAAAGTGTGCTAAATTTACCAATAATCGTTTCTTTTTACTGCAAAAAAGACGGGAAATCTATTAACATTTGCATTTTTAAAATAAAATGGTGAAAGATTTTTTTTTTTTCAGAAAAAAAAGGAAAAAAAAAAAAAGGGAAACTAAAAACATAAGGGAAATTTGTCACCAATGTCAGCAGAGGGAACACTTAGTACATAATCTGTCTTCGTAAGGCAAGTTCATTACTCGTCCCCTTTGAATTGGGAGTCTATGGTTTAGTGTTCTAAAATTAAAAATGTGTATGTAAGTTAACGGTAAAATTTGCAAATAATTTTCCAGGTGCAAACACGTTTTTAAACATTCGATAATTGTAATATATTTCTTTTGATTCAATTTCGAGGACCACTGTTGGATATACTGATCTCGTAAAACTCGTGTAACTTTAGACCCACTGGTTAGAGTAATTCAAGTCAAACTGATGTGTCCACATACCACTTAAGCCAAACCCGTTAAGGACCGTCTCAACAGTGGACAAGAATGGCGGTTTATTTTTTCCCTCCCTGTACATTTCATAAAGGAATTTGTACATAATATTTGAAAACTTCAACTTGTAATTTATATTTACCAATTTAAACCAAACATTTAGCATCCTACACCTTGCCTGGACCCAAGCGGAAATTGTCCAAGTTCACCATAAACCATACAACTTGGGGTAGATTTGCTCAATTTCAAGATTATCTTATAAAAGGGGAGTTGTAGTTTTGATGCAAGGTTTGTCATCATAGGACACCATACCTCACAACCGTGCAACAAAATGGGGACTATCAATCTATAAAATAACTCACTTTGGATATCCAAAGGCAACATCAACTTTCTACTTTTTTTTAAGAAGACCAAACATAGCCCTGGATCCTTTATCATACAAAGCTTTTGAGCTACGTTAAATTTGTTATTATAATTAAAACATACTCCTAAATACTGAAACTCAAAGACTACCTCCAGACTTTTCCCTTGAAATTAATTGTCTGAACAAACATTTTCTGTTTTCACACAAGATTTTGCCTTTCGGTACATATCCTTTATAACGGTCAGTATACGGCCGTCAACCCCAGAGTCCAGAAGTTTTTGCCACAAAAACGCCTTTCAACACGATCAAATGCTTTTTCATAATCAATAAACAGGCAATACAGACGCTTTTTCTTTGCCAAAAAGAAGTCAATAATACAATGAAGGGTAAACACATGATCCACTGTTGAATGCCCCGCTCGGAATCCAGCTTGTTCAGGACCAAGGGTGGTACTGTCATCAAAATACTCTACTAATCTATAGTTTAGAACACTTGTAAATAATTTGCCAAGACAGCCGAGAATAGTTATGCCTCTATAATTGTTTGGATCATCGCAACTACCTTTTTGCTTATATATGGGCTTTATCATGCCGATCGACCTTTCATTTGGGGTCTTACCAGAAAAGAGAATCAAATTAAATAGTTTCGTATATATCTCTGTCATTTTTCCTGTAGACGCTTTAAGGAACTCATTTATAATTTGATCATGACCACAAGCTTTATTTGATTTCAGATTTCGCAATCTTTCGGGATTTCCCATTCTTCGAAGGCTTTATTTAAATCTTCATTGTTATTGTCATAATGATCAGCATCTTGGTCTTCTCTTTCATCTCTTACATCTCTAGTTGTGCCATTGAACAGGCTTTTAAAGTGTTCTAAAAACATCTCGGAAGAAATGCGTTTAGACACGTCATGTTTTTCAGAATTGGTACCATGAATAATTTTCCAGAAAATCTTTGGGTCACTGCTTTTCAATACTCGAATTTTCTTAACTAAGACTGAATGATATTTCCAAAACTGTCTGTTTACTTCTTTTTTATACTCACGACTGGTTTGTGCTCGAATTTCAGTGGTGTATGCATTTTTTTAAGCGCATATGTTGTTTTTTTAAAAAAACCCTTTCTTTTCTTTTCACATTCTGCCGTGAACCAGACACACTGTTTTGTTTTCCTCTTATGCTTTTTTTTTCGTCTGGTATTGTCTCTAAACAGACCCGTGCTTAATCCACTATTTTTCATAACTTCATTGATTTTTAAAACAATTTGATTAATAGTATCCAAAGACGTAACCTCTGGCAAAAGAAGTTCTTCCCAATACTATGTTAATTTAATTAATTACTGCATCATCTAATGCACAAATATACTAATCTTCCCTTGTTTTACACCATACGGGTTTTTCCTGTTATAAATTGTAAGTTTCTTTCATCAGTGTCCTCAAAGCAATCATCAACATCACTTTCAAAGTGTCCAAGTTCTGTCTCCTGTGCTTCAATAAGATTAAGTTTTAAAACTATCGGACAATGGACATCTGAGTACAATTCACAAAAATCAAGCACAGCAAAATCGCTTACTAATGGAAACAAATCCGACGACACCAAGGCATAATCAACAACACTGACATTTTTACATGTACATTTCCCAATACTGGCGTCTGATCCAGCACGCCCATTGACAATAGCAACATCAACCGTTTTGAAAAAATCCAACAACCCAAAACCGAAATTTGTTAGTAGCCATGTCCTGTGATATCCTTTTCGGTAATGCACTCGGGATTTTGTCACTACCAGGGGCATCACCCAAAAATTTATAGGGCATGTCAAAATTTTTAAATCCATCTGTGATAATGCCGTCCACAGCACCAGTCCTAGCATTAAAATCCCCAAGAAAACGGACACCGTCGTGCCCCAAGAAGTAGAAGAGAATTTTCCAGTTCTGTAAATACACCTTGTTTTCAAATGGGGAACCTTCTGGCGGTATGTACACCACACCAAACAGTACGTCACGAGTTACACTTTTTTTTTTTTACCCATTTTAAAAAAATTAAATATTGGCACATAGAACACCACTTATAAAACAGTAGTGTTTTTTCACTCTAGTATCAATTTTCGGCTTTTTATCCTTGCTTTCAAAAACTGTCACATACTGTGCTAGTTCTTCCTTGATTAATAACAGTACTCCACCAGACTTCCGTCTAAATTTACCTCTATTTTTATAGAAAGCCACATATCCAGGCACGTCAACTACGTCTGTGTCGTCAAGTTTACTTTCAGATACAGCTATTATATCATGATTGGAGATTAGAGACAAAAAGTCTGGGTGTTTCATTTTTGAGAGAATCCCACAAACATTTAGTGCCAGGAATGAAAGCGGCCTAACATTGGTACAAGGCAATATGTTTGGCAAAGACAAACTTTCATCTCGACATTCATATTTCCCAATATTTTCTTAACTATGTACACAACCAGAATTCTGACCTGCACGGCAACCTTTTAGAATCGTACAATTTCTCCCTGCAGTCTCTATAAAGTCTGTTACAATCAGCTGAGTATCTTTTCTATTAACACTAAGACCATCACACGGGAGCACGTCTACCTCCTCAGTTAGACCCCCGTGGCCTGTTCTATCTGTAAATTTTTTTTTTACATCCCTTCAGATTTATAACCTCCTCGTCCCCAGTACTTCCAGACGCACACGCCCTCTTTCGCAAATGCATGTTTACATATTCATCATCAACATCACCAACATTTGAAATAATAAACGAGTCTCCTTCTTCACTTTCACCTTTGTACCTTTCGTTGCTTGACACGATTTCCGTTCCAGAGCCATTTTTTGCTACCACTTGTTTTGTTACTGCACTACACTCAGTGACTATGCTACCCATTTGAACACTGTTACTATCACCACTACTGTCAGCTCTCACACTGTTACTATCACCACTACCGTCAGCTCTCACACTGTTACTATCACCACTACCGTCAGCTCTCACACTGTTACTATCACCACTACCGTCAGCTCTCACCTGTTACTATCACCACTACCGTCAGCTCTCACCTGTTACTATCACCACTACCGTCAGCTCTCACCTGTTACTATCACCACTACCGTCAGCTCTCACCTGTTACTATCACCACTACCGTCAGCTCTCACCGGGGGAAAAATCACCCCTACCCTCCTTTTACGGGGGGTTATTCCCCCCCGGGGCCTTAAATGTTAAAAATAAACTTTCCGTTTGTCTTACGGGCCCCGTTCCACCCTACCGTTAAAAATTAAAAATGTTACCATAAAAAAAATACCGTCAACCCCTCCGCTTTCCCCCCACCAAACCTCACCCCACCTGTTCATCAACCCCCCTCGCTCCAAAAATGAAACCCTAAGGGGGGGGCTCCAAAAACCAAAAACAAAAACCAAAAACCCAAAACCCACGTGAAATTTCCAACCACTGTCCCCACGGGTGGAAATTCACCACACCTTTACTTCCCCGGACCAAGGCCCCACTGCACCGCTACTCCCTTTAAATACGGGGCGGAATTCCACCGGGTTGGGCCCTTAAAGGGAAAAATAAACTTCCTTTTTCACGGGCCCAAGTCCACCTGACCGTTGAAAAAAAATGTAAGTTCCCCTTTAGGGCAAAAGAACCCTTTCCCCCACGGCAACCCCACCACACCACTGCACGGGCCTCGTGCCAAACTGAAAACCCCTCGACTCAAAAAAGTAACTTGTCCGGCAAGTTCCACTGTCTCCGGCACGTGCTGAGACGGTTCACTGCACACTTCACTGCACGGGCCTAACGTGCCACACTGCACCGCTCGACTCACACTGTATAGCTTCCCGTCACGGTCAAAAGAACCAGAAGCGTTTTTGATTTCCTTTTTTTTTCCCTTTTCCCCCCCCCACCCCCTATCTTCTTCCCTGGTCGAGTACAGTATCTCAGTATGGTATGGTATCTGAGTATGGTATCTCGGGTATGGCGTCTCAGAAAAGGGTACCAAATGGGTCACACCCCCATGGGATTCCTAGATACAAAACAGGTCTGCAAAGCCGAGCTCCTCAAAGTCAACAGAATCAACACCAAGCTTGAACAACAGATCACCCGGGGTGTCGATGGTGAAGATCCTCCTCGGGCTTTCCTTTCCGACAGGCCAGGCGGGCGCTTCTTGGTGCAGTGAATTCTGCCTCAATGGTCCAGGCATTCTCTACCACAGGCGCCTTCTTCTTGAGATAGTACAGCATCTTTGCCCTCAGAGTTGTCAGATCATCAAACACGTACACTCCCGCGTACTCCGGTTTGTCTTTCAATACCTTCTTCTTCTGCATGACCCCTTCCTCTTCTTCCGGGGCACAAAGCGCACCAGGATCGGCCTCCCCTTCCTCGTCCTGTCGCCTGTTCCATGCACAACACAAACATCAGCCGGAGTAATGTCTGTCTGCACCAACAGCTTTGAAGATGCCCAGTACCTTCTGCTCGCTGTCCTGCCCCTCCTCCTCCTTCAGCCCAACCACTCTGACGGTCTTTCTACGGCTGTATTGTTCCAGTCTCTCATTCTCGTAACGCATCACAAGCAGGTTTCTCTGTAGGTTTTGAACCACTGGACTCCGGTCCACACTCACTATGTTAGCAGGCTTTGGCATCTTCTTCAGAAAACTCTTCATCACCTCTCCGACGGCCATAGCAACGGAGGTCACTATGGCAGGTATCATTTGTTGCACAAAGCATTTGTCCTTATCACCCCCTCCCCAAGACCACCTGTCTGCGAAACGGCTTCATTAACACGGGTCAATACGTTGGTGTGGATCGATCCGATGTCAATGTCAAAATCAGTACCTGGCTCATTCAGTTCATCGTCAAAGGCTTTAGGTGCATACTCCATCCCGACTGACTCGTGTACCATTCTCTCAGTGTCAGAGCCTACCCGGGTCCTCTTGTTAGGTTGCTTGGTAGAGGTCTGTCTCGGGGAAAACACAAGGCCACGCTTGCCAGTGCGAAAATCACTGCGATCCGAACTCGTGGTAACTCAACATTGTGCACACGTAAACACGATTCCCGTGCACACACAAAAAAACGCCAATGCCCGCTGACAATCAAAATGGAAAAAAAAGTCCCACAAACAACCCAGATTCCTGCACAAAATTCACACTCCAGGATTCCTCAGGATTAGGGTCTCCCGCAACGTGACTTTCACCCAAACCCCCAAAATCTGTAAATTTCACAGTTGGGGTCAATTAACACCAAAAGATCATTACAGCCTTTCCAGCCAAGTGTGAAAAACCCCCGCTCAAACCTTAGGGACCCCAAATCGGGGTGTGTGTGTGTGTGTGTGTGTGTGTGTGTGTGTGTGACACTACCATTTCAGTTTCTGTGACAACTGTCATCGCCTCTGTGTTGGCCCTTGCGTTTGTTGTTTCGCTGAAACCAATATTTCCCTTTTTGTTGGTGTTTTCCTGTCTGCAGACCAAAAGATGTGGCCGCGACCGAGAACACTCCTGCATATTCTCATCCTCCTGTCAGTTCCAATAGGTCTACTTCTCTACGTCATCCCCATTCACATATATGCCGACCGACTCAAGGACGTTTACCAGGGGCCGACAGAGACAGCAATCAGCCGGGACAACGGACCTCAAATGACACGCCAACGGACGTGGGACAATTCAACTCCGAACGAGACAAAGCAAGGATGGGAAGGAAGTCCTAACATTTCGTCTCCATACATTGTCGACTGGGAGCATAGCACCCCCTGCTTCAAATACAACGAAAGTCAACCCATTCCAGAGAATGAAAGCGTGAAGCTGATCCTCTACTGGCAAGATGAGGAGTACTTTGAAAAGAGCCCTCGTTACGCTGATCTGTGTCACCAGCAGGACAGTGGATTCTGCGAACTGACGTTCGACATCTCTCAGCACGCCAAGGCAGACGCAGTTGTTTTCCACGCCGCAGGATCAGCAAACCAAGCCACCTTTCAAAAAACGTCCCGGGCAGGTCTGGGTGGCACGAGGTTTGGAACCCCCACCCCAAATGGCGGAAAGGTTTCGCATCTCCGGGGTGGAGGGGGGGCTTTAACTGGACAATGACTTACCGTACTGACTCCGACATTTTTGCACCAATCAGAAGACTAGTCCGACTTCCGACCACAGTCCCAAAAAATTACACAGCAGTAGCCTCCAACAAGACAAAGTCAATCGCTTGGTTCGTGAGTAAATGCGACACGACGTACAAGTATGGAAGCGAAAGAGAGAAGTACGTAAAGGAACTCCGAAAGTACATTGACGTCGACGTCTTCGGGGAATGCGGTCCCCGTGAATGTCCAAAATCTGACATGAGTCACTGCATGGATATTTTGACCTTCAGGTACCGCTTCTATCTATCCTTCGAGAACTCGCTGTGTCAGCAGTACGTCACCGAGAAGTTCTTCAGGTCGTTCCGGGACGGAACAGAGGTGGTTCCTGTCGTCCTCGGGGGCCATGACTACAAGCGGTATCTACCTGAGGGTACATACATCAACGCGGCTGACTTCCGGTCACCCAAAGATCTGGCGAAGCATCTTCGTGCACTGAGCAAAGACGTCCACGCCTACGCTGCAATTTTGGAGAGAAAGAGTCAGTACAGAGTCTGCCACAATAGAGAATTATCCTGGTGTAGGCTGTGCGAGATGCTTCACATGGAAAACATGGGCAGCAAGGTGTACAAAGATTTGTATCGCTGGTGGGAAGAAGGAACTTGTGTGACTGCCCGGGAATTCATTGCACGCCATTAATCAAAGGGTTGATGGATTCTCGGTGAGTCACATCGCCTATTAGTCAGTGAGGAATTCCGCCAGCTGGTTTGTATCGCCTACATCCAGCTTAGCTGTCTTCTGTCCTGAGGGAAACATTGGGGTTGTTGCAGCACGGGAAAGGGGGTCGTAGTCCTTTCACAACTCTGGCAAACCTGGAATCTTTCTTGTTGACCAGTCGTTGTGTAGTGGGAACACGATAATGAATGTTGTCGTGTTAGGTGTCCCCTTGTAGAGTTAGTTGTCCCTTTGTAGAGTTAGGTGTGCCTTTGTAGAGTTAGGTGTCCCCATGGTGATCGACTTGAGAAGAAATAAGACACCTACTACTCCTAGTCATTAAAGGTCAAACTGTGGAGCTGGTAGAATCCTTTCGGTTCTTAAGGGACTACAATGAACAGAAACGAAATGGGAGGGCAATATGACATCAATCGCCAAGAAAGCCCAACCACGCATGTTCTTCCTCCCCAACTGAGGAAGTTGGAGTGAAAAAAGGAAGATCCTCATACAGTTCTATCGGGCAGTTACTGAGAGTGTGTTTACATTCTGAATCAGTATCTGGTACGGCAGTGTCAGTGTTCATGACCCAAAACTACTTGATGGCCTTGTCAGGGTTGCATCAAAACTCACGGGTTGTGAACTGCCGTTGGGGGGGGTTTCCCCCAAAAAAGGGGGGGCAAAATAAAAAGGATTACCCCTGCACAGCCTTGCATAGTCTTACTGTTAAAATGGGGGTGGGGGTTTTCCGGAAGTGGGCGGGGGAGGAAGGAGGAGGGAGAGGAGAGGGTAAAAAGGAAATAGAAAAAAGCTGGCTTAAAAGCCACTCATATGGGGCAAGGGGGCCTTTTCGACCCCCGGGAGACAATGATTTTTGGATAGCTCAAATACCCTTTGTATCTTTTCAATATCTTCTTGTCTTGGGAAAGAAATGCTCCCTCCCCTATCACACCCCCGGTCCCAGCGCAAAGTAAGATGCATCACCCCAAAGAACAATTCCCTTTATTCCCTCCAATTTTGCCAAAGGAAGGACTTCAGGACTATCAAAACGAGAACTTCTCGCTTCAAAAACAGTTTCCACCCCAAAGCAGTCCAGATTGTGTCACCAGTGCCCTCAACCTCTATACAGTGCTATTCTGACCGACCCAGTGCAAGCCTGATAATCCTGACCATTCCGTTTGTTGTTGTTGTTGTTGTTGCTATCTGTGCAAACAAAACGTTTGCACTGGTAGCGTCACTAGTGCTGCTTTTAGTTTACTTTTATCTAGTCCTATTTTATTATTTCTAGTTCTAACTTTATCGTTCATTTCCATAAAATATTTAATAACACTAATAGTGGTAGTGGTGCAATGGTAAAAGGTTTAGCAATAACAGCATGGCTGCTTTTCCTGCTGGTAAATATTAGGTAGCTTATTTAAATTTTTCTCATCTTATAATAAAATGTATCATAAGTATTTCCCTGTGCCTTAAAAGGTCCGGGGAAGGGCCCCAAGGCCTGGGGTTAATTTTTAATCGGGAAAGGGGGGGTTTTTAAAAAAACCCCAAAAACCTGAAAAAAAGGTTTGGCCCTTTCCTCTGTTATATGGAAGAACGGGTAATGCCAACAGTTCAAGCGGACCCCATCATTCGCAAGAATAAAAACAAATCGCAAGTTAAAAGAAAATATCACGAAGGCATCAAAGCATAATGACACTTGCACAAGTTCATGTCTGGAAGGCGGTTATGACGATCATTCTAAAACACCTTCATGACACTGATGCGATCACTGTTACATATCATACTAATAATCATCATAATAGCGGTGATTTCTGTAGGGCCGTATCTCACCGACAAGGGTGAGCACACCGCGCTTTACAAGCTCAACAAAAATGTATATATATACACATTAAAACCTCAAAGAGAATAATTCTATAGTCAGAATTCCTGGCACACCACTCCCGGCCGCAGTTACTCACACACACACACACACACACACACACACACA